>CM053788.1:421894766-421954766 GCA_028749045.1 Cupressus sempervirens | reverse complement strand
GTAAGTCATTATACTGGGTAGCTAAGATAGAGTGGGGACAAGGTGAGAGTCATGAGGTAGTTTAATAAGGTAAATAGGGAGAAAATGTGGCAATAGTAGGTAGTGGATAAAGTGTGTGTGTGTGTGTGTGTGTGTGTGAGAGAGAGAGAGAGAGAGAGAGAGAGAGATAGAGAGAGAGAGAGAGAGAGAGAGAGAGAGAGATTTTGAAGTAGAAATAGTTTAATAGGATTACACTATAGAGTGAGGAAGAGAGAAAGGTGGTAGGCAAGGGACATGTGAGACTAGAAAAGGACATGTGAGAGAGAGTGTGAGAGAAGAGAAGAGGATGAAATTAATGAAATAGAGGTAGAAGGAAAATAGAAGGATAATATGATGAAAGAACACACACACACACACACAAAGAGACAAATATATAAAAGGATGGGGATAATTATATAAAAGAGAATAATTATATGGACATAGATGTGTGTTTATTAAAGTGAGAGATGGTAAATATATGGTTAAATTACGGAGGGAGAGGGAGAGGGAGATATAGAAATAGATAGATTAATTATAGGGGGTGGATAAGAGACAATGTAGGCAAGGTGAGAGATTTGAGGTAGAGAAATAAGTTGAATAAGGCAGATATGGAAAGAGAAGGTAGGCAATAAAATATTATAGATTAATGAGAGAGAGAGAAAGAGAGAGAGAGAGAGAGAGAGAGAGGAGAGAGAGAGAGAGAGAGAGAGAGAGAGAGAGAGAGAGAGAGAGAGGTGGTAAATTGGGGGATTAGATGATATGAGGAGGAATTTGAGAGAGTGAATGATATTATTTAGGGGGATACATATGTGTGTTTGTTAGAAAGAGAGAGCCAACACTAAACCAAATTGAACGAGCTACTCTTAGGCAGAAAACCAAAACATATCTCTCTTGAAAGAAAACCATATTGGACCTCAATCCTATCTTAATAATTTATAGCAATAATACTATTAAAAAAAAAACTCAAATATAAAATTAAATCAAACAATAATATGAAAAAACATTTAAAGACCCTAAACCCTATCCCTATAGACATAAAAAAACAAATTGGAATCCAAATTGTTAATATTCTATTTGCAATATGATATTCATGGTAACAACAATGTAACCACAAGCTTCTCACCACATTGTATGATTATTCTTTTCTTAAAATCGATTCAAATATTTAATAGAAATAAATTATTGGACATGAAAATTTATACTAAATAATTTTGTTATTATTTTGTACCACTTCTACTTGATTATATATATTCTATAACATATATAAAGGAAAGTTGATATTTCATGATGATTTAATATAATGGTTAAAAGAAACTATAATATATAAAAGCTTAAGCTTTGCACAATAATTAAAGACCCAATTTTCAACTAAATCATTGCCAATATTGAACAAACTTGAAGAGTCATTTGAACGTAAAACCATGGTAGTAGACAAAATTACTATTGATCACTTACACAAAATTGAATCATTATCAAAAAAAAGATCATGAGTAACCCTGAAAAAACCAATGAGATCCTAAATGTTATGCTTGAGAAAAATTATACAATAACCAAAAACCATATTTACCCTTGCAACTAATTGGAGCTTTAAACCTTACTATAAACTTTAACACTATATTAATTGAATTGTAGTCATATACTGAATAGAACTAAAAGCCTTAGTAAAATTGACATAAGAGAATCAGAATGTGAAAGAAGGAATAAAGAGAGATAGAATGTAAATATGAAAAAATTATATATATATATATATATATATAGAGAGAGAGAGAGAGAGAGTCTTTTTGCAATAAAACTTCAACCAATCCTATCTATAATAATTTCTAGCAATAATAATAAACAAAAATAAAATCAAACATGAAATTAAATCAAATATTTATGTGTAAAAGAAATTAAATATGACACCTAAAACTAACCTTTCTCTGTGCAACAATTTGACCATCTATCATCACATTTTCCCACATTAAATTTTACTATTAAATGAAATTGGCTTAAAGCACTAATGTAAACTTAGGTCTATCCTTACTCATAATTGATTATTACAATCAACAAAAACTTTAAGCTAAATATAATAGTACCATATTAAACCATAACTGAATGAATATTAACTTGAATTTATTTTTAACCTTTAGTCAAATTCGTTATATAATCATATTGAACTATAGATCTAAAATGCAACAAAAATAAACATTTATTCATTTTAAATAATGATTAACCCAATAAAACTAAAAGAATAATATCAATATATCAATTACTATTGAGCACTTACATAGATTTGAGTCATTATCAAAATGAAGACCAAACCCTATTAATGGGTAACCATGAAAAAACCAATGAGATCCCAAATGTGATGCTTGATTATACAATAACCTTATGATTAGTTATTTAAATATAAAACTTAAAATCTATTTGAAGCTAAATGCTAATGATAAACATATTTACCTTTGCATCTAATTGACTTGTGATAATCTTAAATTGAATAAAACACTAAACAAGAATGAATCCTAACCCTATCCCACCCCTCAAGAAAATCAAATTATAATAAATTAAAAAAATTACTACAATCTTGAAATAAATTCAAATCATATTCCTAAACCTAATTGAACAAAAAGTTAAATTTAATGATAAGATAACCCTAACCCCTTATAAACCATATTTGGCCCTAACCCATACATTTAATTAAGTTTAAGATCTTAATCTAAAACCTAAGTTTTGGCTGAGCAGTGAAATATGCAAACTAAGTAGCGAAAACCCTAATTGTCTTAGGCGAAGCAGAAAAAATTTGTGAACTGAGCAGTGTTGAGCAAATATATGCAAACCACAAAAGTCAATTTGCCTTTGCACCATGAAGAAAATCTGTAGGTTATGTGATAAGATTTCGCAGGGATTTTGCTATAGTGCCAAAATTAGTAGGGCCAAGGAAAATAGTAAAGTTATCACGAAAGGTTGTTGATCCTGCTCACTACTAGCAAGGTGGCAAAGGATAAGTTTGGGGTCGACAATCGTGGACACCTAGGTGTCCCCACACATATGACTATCGATGGTGAATTTTCTTCACCCAACGCTCCATTTAATTCTAACTCCCTTGCAGGTGATGCTATTTCTTCCAAGTAGCCCATCATACCTCCTCCTTTGGCTAATGCTTCTGCCAACATTAATGGATCTCCTCTACCAACCGCTAGCAATTCTTTCAAAGCTAAATCTTTCTCAAAGGTGGTTTCCAACTCAGTAGATGGTATCCATGAACATGGGAGGTTTTTATTTGCTAGCCCTAATGGTAATGAGGTCACCAAGGATGGTAAGAGCCCTCTAACTCCTTCATCTCATTTTTCTTTAATTCCTAATTCTGAGATGGTTGCCAAAATTACTAAAGAGAAAGTTAGGCTTAAAGACACTGCTATCTTTTTTGCTACTATTGAAATTGAAAAATTTCCTCCATGCAAGTTTATGGATGATTGGTTTCATAATTTATGAAATGCCAAATTAGGGTTTCACATAACATTTTGCAGACAAATTCAAAAGGGACTTTTTGTTATCTTTTTCGCTAACCATGAAGCCCAACAAGAGGTTCTAAATAAGCAATATTGGATGGTTGGGTCGATGTCCTTCCAAGCATTGGCTTGGACCCTTGAGGCCATCCATGAGGAGGTTTTGGCCCTCTCAGTGGCCAAGTGGATTCTTGTGAAAAATATACCACCATTTCTTTGGCATTTTTTGCCATAGCTACTAAAAAATTTAGGCAAAATTATTAGGATGGACGAAATTGTTAGATTAGTCCCACATATGGATGCTAGGGTTCTTATATCACTCCTTCCTAGCAAAGAAATTCCTTCTAAAATTAATATTAATGTGCTTAATGAAGATTTTGTTTGCCCTATTGAAATTTTAGGGGGCTTGAATGCTTGTTTTCTATGTAGGAAGGAGGGTCATCGGCATACAGATTGTTCCATTCTTAATAAGTCTTCTCCTAAGTCTTCCAATAGAAATAATCCCCCTTCCAAGTCCCCTTTTCCATCAACCCCCTAGTTGCTTCAAAATTTGATGGTCAACCCACTATGAAGGCTCCTATTTCCTCAAATTTTAACCAAGCTGTCTCTACTCTTAACTTGAATTTATCTCCCCCTCCAGAGTCTATGTTAGGGCCTAATTTAGATGATGGATTTATTCCTTTTAGAAGCAGGAAAAAGAGGAGAGGGACTGCTTTGGGTAATCCTAAATCCAATTATGTTAATCCAGATTCTCATCCCATATTAGATCCCTCGCTAAGTGTTGTCTTAATTGAGCATCTTGCTTCTTCCATTGAAGCTATCAAACCCACCTTGAACTCGCCAAAGGCTCCACCAATGGTGTTTAAGGAAATTGAGGATGGTTATATTTTTGAAGTCATTCTTGGATTTAGTTCAGTTCTCTTTGATCTCAATATGGATATGGAGCCATCAGTTCTTGATGAGTCTTCTAAATTAGACATCATTTCCACCAACATGTGTGGGAGGCCACCAAGGTCAAAAAACAATTTTGCTAATAAGAACCTTGGGGATGCTCATATTAGTCCTAGCATGACTATTTTTGATGCATTCCAAACCCCTTGCAATGTGTCTCAATGAATTTCTTATCCTAGAATGTTAGGGGCCTTAAGTCCCTGGATAGAAAATATGTTGTTAAGCGTGTTTTAAATTCTTTTAACTCAATTGATTTGTTTATGATGCAAGAAATTAAAGCTTCTAGTTTGATGCTAGTTATTAGCCTTAATTTTATTTGGAAGGAATCCATTAAGTTTTACTCTAGCCATATTAGGGGTAAAGGTGGAATTGCTATCCTTGTTAATCCTAAGTGGGGAAAGCTCATAACTGATAATGGTGTTTCCCCTGTCAAAGGGCTGTCTGGTTTACTATGAATATTAATAATAAACAAATAGATTTTTTCTCTATTTATGCTCCTAATGATACTAAGGATAGAATCTCCCTCTAGAATTGGTTGTCCGCTCTCCATAATATTCCTTGGCTTTTTGGAGGAGACTTCAATATGATTGAGTCCCAAAAGGATAAAATTGGTGGCAACCCATTCAGATGAAAGGATTATGAGTATCTGCATTGGTCTAAGTTTATTAACTCAAAAAATTTGTTTGACCCTCTAGCTAACATTAAAGAATCTCATCCTAGAATTTGGCTCACTTGGTGCAATTTCTAGCAAGGTCGGTCTAGGATCTATTCCAGATTAAATCACTTTTATGGCAATAAAGACTTCTTTTCTTTTCTTCCTGATTGTAATGGTAACATTGTTTTGGTTTCTACCACCACCCTATCTGATCATCATCCTATTTTCACCCATCTCAGCATTAATTCTGATCCTATTCATCATAAACCTACCTCTTCCAATTTCTTGCAGAATTCTAAGCTGTTGCACAATGACGATGTTCTATGTGCCTTACAACTTATCAGGAACATCAACTTCTTTAACATGAAGGACTCTTTCATGATTGACAAGTGGAAGGAAAATCTCCTGGCTTGGAAAGCTTTCCTGCAAACCATTGGCCAAAAGTATTCCAAGGACTATCGATTCATGAAAAAGTTGCTCTGCTCTAACCTTCAAATTGCTAAGTTTAATGTTCCGGCTGACCCTTACAATGCGGATCTTTTGAACCAAACTATTGCTGCTAAAGATGCCCTTAGCAAGCATCAATAGACTAAAATTCATGTAGCTAGAATCTATTTTAGGATTAATTGGATCCAGCATGGTGATAAAGGGTCTAAATTTTTCTTTAATTTTCTTAAGCAGAAACAAATTAAAGAATCTATTGACAAGCTTGTTATTAATAATCAAGAAGTCTCTAATCCTATTTGTATTTCTTTGGTTTTTTCTGATTACTATAGTAAGGTTTTCTCATCTGAAGACTCCTTGGAGGCTGAGGAAATTAGATCCAAGTGCAGACCTCTTATTCCTTCTAAATTAGATGCTAAAGATGTTATGCTTTTTTCAACCCCTATATCTATTGATGAGATGAAGGGGGCTATTATAGCTCTCAAGGATGACAAGGCCCCTAGGCCGGATGGGATTTCTATTGAATTTTATAAGGCTAACCTTAGTTGGATCAGCAAGGACTTGTTTGATCTTTATAATGAAACCATTAGTGTGGATTCTCTTAGCCCTAAGATCAATATAGGTATCATTAAACTCCTTCCCAAGGAAGGGGACAAAACTCTTATAAAAAATTGGAGGCCTACTTCACTCCTTGATGTTTCTTATAAAATTTTAGCAAAAGTTTTAGCCCTTAGATTGGTTCACATTCTCCCTAAGTTTGTTAGTAGTTCCCAAACTAGTTTCATTAAAGGTAGATATATCTTGGAAAATCTTATTACTGCTTGGGAAGCTATGGATTCAGCTAAATGTTCTCATCAAAACTCTGATTTGCTCCTCCTTGACTTTGAGAAAGCTTATGATAGGGTTGAGTGGAAGTTCATTATCATGATGTTGAAATCTTTTGGTTTTCCTCCATACTTTTATATGGCTGTTCAAACTCTTCTCACTGATGCTTGTGCCCAAATTGAGATTAATGGTTCTATTTCTGATGTTTTCCCTCTTAGTCAGTCTATCAGGCAAGGCTACCCTTTAGCTCTTGCTCTTTTTGTTATTGCTGCCAAAGCTCTATACTTTATCCTTAGAGATGACACTTTGTACCCAAAAGTTAGAGGGCTTTTCCTGCCTAGTAATGAAAAGCTTTTAAATAGTCACTTTGATGATGACATTGTTGTCTTCATTGAACTTTCTGACAACAACCTTAAAAATCTACAAATTAAATTGGACTTATTTTGTACCATCTCGAGTGCTAAGATCTCCTAGGCTAAGTCTATTTGCTTGGGTTGGGCTGAATAGCCTCCTAATTGGTTCTTCTAGCACAAGTTTCAATAGGGCAGCCCCAAAAATATTGTCAAGTATCTTGGTATCCCCTATTCTATTGATCCTTCTCTCAAGAACATGTGGGCTTGGGTTAAGGCCAAGATTGAGAATAAACTTAATAAATGGTATAATAGATCATTATCTCTGGCTAGGAGATTTCAAGTTTGTCAAAAACTTTTATCCTCTTACAGTATTTATTACTCCTCTGCCTAGATGTTCAATAATTACCAAATTCTTGAGATTTAGCAGGCCATTGAACATTTTCTTTGGTTTGATGGCAAGGGCATTAGAAAGTATCATGTTGTTAAATGGGACTAGTGCCATACTAATAAGTCCCTGGGGGGGCTAGGGTTAAAAGATCTCAAGCTGCAAGGTATAGCTCTTTCCACCAAATGGATTTTTCAATCTATGGAGGGTGATAGTCCTTGGAAAGTTCTTGTTAGACACAATATTGAGAGAGGTTTTCCCAAGTAGGCTAGATCTTGGAAGAATCTCCCTTTATGTGACCTTATTGTTGGTAAGTTCCCAGTTGTGGTCTGAGGGTCGCCTATTTTCAGATCCATCTGGTGAGCTTGGGAGCATGTTTGGATGTTTATCACCAATAGGGATTTTATGACTACATGCAATTGGAAGATTGCTAATCCAAAACATGGGAATGGCAAAGCAAAGAGTGCAATAGATGGAGAAGAAGCAATAAAGGAAACAACCCATCTCATGAAAATAACAGGCAATAATTTTGAACAAAAATCTACAGCATAGGTTCTTTTAGTAGAGATACCATGGGGGCCATAATGCTTTTTCCAGGCCAGCAAAATTATGAAAAGTAGAAATACTATGCTACGTAATCAGAATATTGAAACTTTTCGTGCTGATTGTCTTCCCAATACAACTTTGAATTATAGCATTAATATCCAACATAAATAAATATATGTGATGTTGTAACGATTCATTTAGCTGTGCAAGGATTTTAATGTTGCAAGGCAATAGATTCTATCAAGTAGTTTTAAAAATATATATTATTATTGTTATAGAATCTTTACAAATTTCTTTCAATATGTTAAAGTGGTTTAGAAAATAATAAAAATGTGAAAGTATATGTTGTGTCGACAGGACAGTCCAGTGATTATTGTCCATTCATGTTGCTGAGCATCTACGCAATAATAAAAAGTTCAGATATTTACAGTACTCCTAACTTAAACGATGTTGAAAGCCCATCCATGGTATTACCCATTTTTGGGGGGATTTGATGAGAAAACTCCAAGAATATAAGGCATTTGACTCTATTTAGTTTGAGAATATAATATATGTGGTAAAAGGCTTATAATTGCTGTAAGAATACGAATAAATGACTGGTGGAGAGATTTTTAATCTATTAATAAGCAATAGAATTCTAAGAACATATAAATTAATGCTTTTTCATAATTCATAAATTAAACAATATTTAATTTGTTAAAAAGTTGGAATAAGATTTATAACAATTCTTGTTTAAGGATATCCAAGACTTAAAGGGTGATGATAAAGTTTTGGAATATTTGAATAAATTTAAATACACAACTAATATTGGGTTGAATATGGACAACTGGATGTACAATGAAATCAAAAAATTTCACTTGTTTCTTTCTTCTTTGCAGGAAAAGTTCCTTTTATTATAGGTGAAGCTGGATGAGGAGTGTAAGAAGAAGGGGGAGCTGGATTTTCTAGTTGGGAATACCCAACCAAACTCCAGGAGTATGAAGTTTCCCTTAAAAAATTGATTAAGGATAGTGAGATGTGTATGCAAGATGTTACTTTGGCCATCTTGGATATTGTTGCCTCCATTGGGAATGCTTCTCTAGATGAAGCCAATTTGACTAGTCAAGCTCCATTGCTGGTTGGTAGTCCAAGAAGAAAGACTAGACAAAGCACTAAGAAAGTTGACCTCTAAATTCCTCTAAAGAATGCTCATGATTTTCTTAAGGAGGTTGTTGTCTTAGGTACTACCATTTCTAGTGCTATTAAAGAACCGATCTAAGTTTTTCTAGGTTCTTTGTCAACTTTTGGTTATTGCTATTTTGTTTACATTTGTTGGTTGCTGGTCCATGTAAAACAAACTTGACTTCGTTGTTGGTACATGTAAAACCAGCCTTTGAATTCTTCTTTGACTATTTGGATTGCTTGTCCCTATAAAACCAACTCCTTACTTTGGTTCCTTTTTGTTTGGGGTTTTGAGTCCCCTTCAAACCCGCTTTTACCTAATCAAAACAATTCTTATTTAAATTTTTAAAAAGTATAATTTATAAAGTAAAATAAGTGTTTTTAAACTTTTGATTTATTTTAATTCAATAAAATTTGGAATAAACAATTTAGAATTATGTAATGAAAAATCAATCTATGGTAATCTGTAAATTGTGAGTCTCTCATGTAGGAGGTCCTAGGTTCAAATATATTCAAACTTAACACATAATAATAAATAATTTCAACAAATAATCATAACTGATCGAGACTTTGGTTCATTATCTATTAATTTTTTTTTGAATCCATAGATTAAATGATAATTAATTTTTTCATATTAAAGAGGTTTTAGATATTTTGTTTTTGAAAGATAAAATGAGTGATGTACCATTGAATTCCATCTATTTTAAGATAGTATATGGTTTTGTGTTTTCTAGTTTGTTTCAAAGTAATGATAGGATAAAATATGTAGATTTGAATTGTGTCTAAACATATATATTTGGTTTGGCTAAATGTGCACATCAAATATTTAAATTTTTACTAGTTCTAATCTCTTTTTTAATTGTTGAGGATACACAACATTTTGAAGCATATAGAGGAGAATATTGCATCACATAGGGCATGTTATCAAAGGTCAACCTCCTAGAGAAAACAATTTGTGGTGATTGAAACTATCAAGGATTATAATATTCATACATGAAAATACTCTAGAGTAATTATGTACAAATTGATACCTTTTATTTTATTGATTGATCTCAATTTTGCATATGTTTGAATGAATTATGTTATTCCACTAAAATGGGTCAAAAATGAATTGAAATTTGCATGGATGTCTAAATTTTACCTTAAATTTTTTGCCACTTTGAGGAAAATTTGAATTAAAAATTATCACATATCTTAATTTATATAGGAAAATATGAGTATCTACAAAAATAAAATAAAAAATAAATTACATCAAATGATATAACAAAATTATACAAAATTATGGACCCTCTATAGATTTCATTTTGAAAATTGATCTAATATATCTAACACATTAGAAACTATGGCGTATGAAAACATGCGTCTCAAGAATACCTTTTTAAATAAAGCAACAATTGTGTGTGTGTGTGCGCGCGCATGTGCACATGCGTGCATCTGTACGTGCGTGCATGTGCATGTGCGTGCGTGCATGCATGCGTGCATGTGTGTGTGTGTGCACGTGTGTGCGCGTGCGCGTGTGCATTTTTGTTTGTGTGTGCGTGTGCATGTGCATGTGCACGTACACATGTGCATGCATGAGGGAGAGAGAGAGAGAGAGATGCAACATCAACACAATATTATTATCATTTAGACCATAGAACCACTACTATGGTTTATTATCCCTTTTGGTATATCATTAAAAAAGCTATTGTGCATGATAAATGTGGAGTAAAAGGTGTATGGATGAACTCATGGAAAATCATTTTCAATGGCTAGTATTAAGCCCATAACATGTGCACTTTCATCAACTTACAAATTAATAAGGTTATATTATCTAAATTTTATTTTATAATTAGTGAATTTTTTTCTTAGTATTTTATTAATATTTTATTTTTTTAAATGTGATGTAAAAATTAATTCAACTATAACATATAATGCATATTATTTGGTTGTAGTTGATAAAGTTTGGTGTGTGCGAATTTTTCAATTAGTATTTTCTAGTTTTTTCAAAATTTCTATCAAGAAAAGAATGAAGTTTGATTTATATGAGGTATGATGTAATATAAGTTCAAAAAAATCAAAATGGCGAGCAGAAAAAGACATGCAAAAAATGTGAATCGCAAGAATCAAGTGAACCATTCCAAACCCTCTTTGAGGACCAATACAGGAAAAAATTTCCTGTGACATCCCCTGTCATTCAAACTATCTAGAAAAAATCCACATAATCCTCAAATCCATAGCAAGGAGAATGACTATGGTTACTTTGGCGTAGCAAGGGTCGACACCTCAAATCACTTTTCTCCATTGGCAGATATGTAGATGGAGAAGAAGGAGAGCATGACAAAAAGATTTAGCCAAGAAATGCCATCCAAAATATTCTTGGTCTCAACCCTAGATAAAAAGATCACGGTGTTCAACTCGACTAAGTAGGGCACAAGGGTTTCACTCATCCTCATTAGCCATAGATTCCTTCTCAACCATCGATCCATCCATCTTCACTTTCATCCCCTACATACATACCCCAGCACCGCAGAGTAAGCATAAACCCCCATCTAAATCCTAGACCCTCCCAATCCCCCCATCATCCTTTTGTAGATCTAGAGGACACGGTTCTCATCATAAGCAATCAATATAGAGAAGAGCAATGGGAAGAATTTCAAGAGGTAGGGCTCTTCACGTATTGGAATGGCCCCATTACTGATTTGCATAAATTGATCGACTAGCTTGAAGAGTTCTATCGTGCTCAGGTATGTATCTCTATGTTCTTTGATAGAATTCTTTCACTCCATTGCTATGATGAATTAGTGAAAAAGGAATTTCTTAAAGTTTCTAATTGCATGTTTAGAGGTCATGCAGTGTATTTCTTTGATTAGATATCTAACTGTAATGAAAGTGATTTAGATTTATCAATTCCTTCCTGGTTTGTAGTTCACTCACCACCTCTAGAATTAAAACACATTAACATCTTAAAAAGGATTGGTAGATCACTAGGAAATCTTATTGGATTGGATATGGTTTTTGAAAAAAATAAATGATGTTAAACTCCTAATCAATTGTCATACAAAAAATCCCAATAATAAACATTTAAAACTCATTACTAATAGATCCAAGTATGAGGGCAGAATACTAGATATTATTAGACTTGATGATGAAAGAAGGAAGTCCTTCAACATGTTGGACAAAACATCAGATCTTAGCAAATCTCTACCTCTTATTAGAAGTAGCCAACTCAAGATGCTTCAAGAAGGAAAGGATTTAGTTGAAGGCTTTATAAGAATTGGTTTAGATTTGACTAAACCAAAGCCAATCATGGAAGAACACAAGACAGGGCATAAGGCAAGGTGACACAAAGGCATCACAAACAAATTTGGAGGTAGGAATACCCAATTGGAAGGGAACCTTTTGGAAACCAATGGTAAATCCTATCAAGAGGATATTAAAAGAGACAAGAATAATTCCTCTGACATATCCAGTAGACCCAGATTGTAGAGAATCATTGTGGACAAAAAGAAAAAGAAAAGATAGAAAGGATCAGATTACTCAGGAACAAGGAAATATAGATAATAGGGAGGAATTTCTTAGGGTCACCATAGCTAGCCATAAGCAACCTGAGGTGATACCTTCTGAGAAAGGTACAAAAGAAAAATTTTATTAGACACATGAAGATGATAATTTGGAAGTGATCCCTGACATCCAGCAAGTAGGTGCTCTAGAAGATAACCAAAAAGGACAACTAGAGGAGCTTGAGAATCTCATTTTGTTTACTTCTTGTATGGTAAACAAAGAGGAAAAATCCCAAAAGGAAGTAGTCTCACTGGAACTTAGTCACATTGTATTGGCTGAAAATAATTTGGATACCCCAGTTAAGAATAATAAATTTTGGCAAACTCTAGCTACAACAAGTAGCTCTCCATTCACACCTATTAGTATGCATCACCATAGGGAAGGAGCTAGTGATCAAGTAGACAATTCACCAATCAAAGGACTTCAAGAATTTCTAAACAAGGAAAGATACTCGGAACCAACAAATGTTGAACTTGACATCATAGAATTAGAAGAAGAAAATTTGGATCAGCTCATGAATGAATTAGTTCAAGTTTTCAGTGTAGACAGAATTGACAATACCTCAGAAGCTCAAAAGGAAGAACTTATTCAGAGGATCTTGAAACTTGGAGGGAAAGCCTACACTTGTGAAGACCTCAGAAAAGACTTATCAAATATTGAACTAGAAGACATCTATGCTATTCAATCCCAAATGACAATTTTGGATCCCTTTGTATGGCAAAAACATAATGATATCTTTAATGACAGTAAATTGGGTTGTAAGTCAAAGTTTATTAATCAAGATGGTTTCTCTCCTCAGAATATTTCAAAAGCTAATCTTAAGGTACAAGAATAGTCCTCAATATAAAATATTGATACAGTACAAAAAGTGGAAGCTAACCTAGACTAGCTAAGTATCTATATGTCTCAAGAAGGGCTCAAATCCCCCAATTATGCAAAAGTAAAGGGCAAAAGAGGAAGAAGATCACTAAAGGAGCTTAGGGAAGTAGATGCCCTCAGTACGGAATAGCAGAAGATAGATCAAATTTCTACAATGGGAAGGGGAAGTGCCTTCTCGATCAAGTATGAAGATCTCTACTTGGAATGCTACAGGTCTCAATGCCCCTAGCAGAAAGAGGTTATTAAAAAATAACCTCAAATCCTTTAATTTTGATATTTTTATAATCCAAGAAACTAAATTAAATATAGTAGAAATAGCTAAATTAAGTAGGATGTTAGGATTATGGTCTTCTATATTCCAAGAATCTTTAGGGGTATCTAGGGGTCTAGGTATCATCTGGGATCCCAGGAAAGTTAGCATCAACATACTTCATAGTTCTAACAACTAGATTAGTGGTAATGTTCAATGTTTAAAATCATACCTTAATTTTATAATCATAAATGTTTATGGCCTGATTAATAATGTTGACAAAATATTAGTATGGAATGACATTGGTTGATTTATGGATAATCATAATAACGAGTTATTGTTATTAGGAGGTGATTTTAACACTATCCTAGACATCAATGAAAAGGTAGGAGGGACTCATACACTATCACAAGCATCCGAAGACTTTAAGGAATGATGTGCTTTGCATAATTTGATTGACACCCCAACTAAAAATGGTATTTACACATGGAATAATAGGCGAAAGGATTTTTCTTATATTGTAAAAAAACTCGATAGGTTTATGTTAAAGGGAGATCTAGATGAGAGAAATCTAACCATTCAATCTACCATTTTTCCCATAGCTAGGTCTGATCATTTCCCATTTAGATTCGAATTCATTGAGCCCCTCAAACTAGCTAGGAACCCATTCAACTGTGAAAAAATGTGGTTCCTAGACCCGAATTTAATCAGTAATATCAAATCATGGTGGCCCAAGACAATAGTGAAGGCTCAAAAATGTTTGTCTTTGTCAACAAACTAAGAATGCTTAAAGAATGTATCCTTAGGTGGAATAAAGAACATTTTAATAACATCGATAAGGAAAAATTGGATATAGAAATCCAACTCAAAGAACTAAACTCTAAAGTAATTAACAAGGGCATGGATAATAAGAGCTATCTTCTTGAAAAAGAATTGCTAGCCAAGCAAGAAGACATTCTATCTAAAGAAGAGATGTTCTAGAGACAAAAATCCTAGGAAAGATGGCTAGCAGAAGAGGATTGCAACACTAAATTCTTTCATAACTCCACATTATACAATACAGCTAAGAGTAGAATCATGTGTGTCAAAAATCATCAAGGTGCCCTAACTAAAAAACTAGGAGAAATAGAAAAAAGCCTTCATTAAACATTTCCAAAATATACTAAATAACCATGAAGGCTCAAATAGAATAGTGCAAACAAAATTCTAGAATGTATTCCTAAAGTTTTAACTCAAGAAGCTAACAAAAACCTAATAAAACCTATCACCTTATAAGAAGTTAAGAAGGTGGTTTTTGACATGGACTAAGATAAATCTCCAGGTCCAAACAAATTTCAAGCATTTTTCTTCCAAAAGTGTTGGGACATCATAGGTGTTGATCTATGGAAATCAATTAAAGCATCCAAAAATGGAGGTTCTCTTCTTTCTGAAATCAATCATTCATTTATCACTCTGGTCCCAAAGAAGTCTGATCTAGAATCTCCTAGTGACTATAGACCAATTTCCTTGTGCAATACAGTCTATAAAATTTTCTCCAATGTATTAGCAAATAGGCTTAATGAGATCCTTCCCAAGATTATCTCAAAAGAACAAACTAGATTCATGCTGGGTAGATCAATTCTTGATGGTATTATCACCATTCAAGAAACTATCCACTCCACATGTTCAAATAAAGAAGCCTATATGTTCATGAAATTGGACATCCAAAAAGCATATGATACGGTGGATTGGAGGTTTCTATGTAAGACATTAGAAGAATTTGGGTTTGCCCATAAGTGGATTAATCTAATCTTCAAATTTATATCCACCCCTAAAATTTCCATTCTAATCAATGGTATGCCTAAAGGATTCTTCAATATATCTAGAGGTATTAGATAGGGGGACCCTTTATCCCCTTCCCTATTCATTATAATGGTAGAGGCCTTCAGGAGAGTACTAAAAAACACATATAACAAACAAAAGATCTCAGGTATCACAGTTACCAAAAATCTACCTAATATTACCCACCTAAAGTTTGCTGATGACACTATTCTACTTGGCAAAAGTTCAGTTTCAAAGGCCCATGCTCTTAAATGCATCATAAATGTGTATATGTAAGCTTTACGATAGAAGCTCAATGAACTCAAATTAGAAATCTTCTTCATTAATACTAAGCTAGACTTAGAGTAGCAAATATTGAAGGTAATGGGTTATAAGAAAGGAACCTTTCCTTGCATTTATCTTGGTATTGCCCTAGAAAAATGGATTAAATCTAGTAAGGTTTGGGACAATACCTTAGAAAAACTAGATTTCAAACTCTGTAATTGGAAGGACAAATGGTTCACAAAGGCAAGAAAATGCACAAAAATTTGAGTGGTCTTATCGGCAATTCCAACTTTCCCTCTATCTTGCCTCCCCCTTTCAAAGCAAAATCTCCAAAAATTTGAATCTAAAATGAGGAATTTTCTTTGGAAAGATCAAGATGAAGATAATAAATTGGCCATCATCAAATGGGAATTTATTTGCAAACCCAAAGAATTAGGGGGCTTAGGGATCAAGAATCTAATTTGGCAAAATGAAGCCTTAGGGGCTAAACTTATTTGGTGCCTATTTAATGAAAGAAATTATAAATGGGCTAATATTCCTTACAATAAATATCTTAATGTTAAAGATTCACTCTTGATTTTTAGAGTTATCGCTCCTCCTAAAGGGTCAGAAAGTTGGAATTTCATGTTAAAATGTCGAAAGCTAATTTGTAATTTTTTAACTTGGGATGTAGGTATGGATGATGAGGCTCTTTTTTGGGAGGATTCTTGTGATGGAAAACCTCCCCTCTCTCTTAGCAACATCTCTCAAAACCTTAGAAACAAGTTGTCTAATCTTTGGGGTAACAAAGTCAGGGATTATAAGACCTTGGTATATATAGATGGAACCGTTAAATGGATATGGAAATATTTGAATGGTTTTGGTTTTGATGCTAAGGAGGCCAATAAATTTTAGAAGATTCTAGAAGATGCGAAACTCAAGCAATCTGACAAGAAAGAAATCTTAATTTGCATAGCATCTAATGATGGGAAATATAATCCTAAAAATGGATACAAGGCCATTTTAGAAGCTCACAAACCAACTTTGGTGGATATCCCATTAAAGCTTTGCTGGGACTCTTCTTGTCTCCCGAAAGCAGGTTTCTTCCCATGGTTAGCCATTCAAAACAAGATTCTAACTATGGACAGATTATACTTACTTGGTATTCAGGGACCTTCCAGGTGTGCTCTTTGCAAATCAAGCACATAAGACTTAGACCATCTTTTGTTTAACTACCTTTACTCCCAAAGATGTTAGGACTAGCTTAGGCATATGTTGGGTTGGTCTACCCCCTTCACCAAATCCTTGTCTGACTTGTTTAGAGGCTGGCCTACAAATCTAGTGAAGGGTGTTTATAGTAAGCTTTGGAACATTTCCCCCTCTATCATGGCCTAGGAAATTTGGAAGGAAAGGAATCATTGCATCTTTCAAAATTTGGAATTCAATCTTGAAGATCTTATTGCCAAAATAGAAGTCAATATTGTAGAAACCACCAACTTTATTTAAAAAAACTCACAGCTAGAGAAAGGTTCTTTCTTGAATTGGGATGGACTCTTGAAGAAATCCTGGCCTAACTTGATTAATCCCCCCTTATTCTACTCAAAGAATAAGAGGGAGGCTAGGAATAACTATAGTTGGGAGCTGCCACCTATCAGCTGGGTAAAGCTAAATTTCAACATAGATGCTCCCAGTAACCTAGGTATAGCAAGCATCGAATATATTATAAATAATGATGTTGGGTGTTGGATAGCTAAAAAAGCTACGTTGATACATCCTACCTCCAAAAACCTAGCAAACTTGAAGCCCTCTATCAAGGTGTGCAATTATGTCTTAAGCTTAAATTAACCAAAGTCATTATTGAGGGAGACTCCCAAATTATCTTGAATGCCATCAGGAAAAGGTCCACCCTTAATTGAGTTCTCAATTTCCAACTAGAGAAGGTCCTTGTCTTAATAGACAAACTTGAAGACTATAGGATTTTTCATATATATAAGGAAGGTAACCAATTTGCAGATCAACTAGCAAACTTGGGAGCTAATGGAGTAAATTTGTTCATTTTCAAGGATGGCTATTCTCCACCTCTCTAAATTTTTTCTTTTGGTCTATTTATGTCCCCTCTTTTTATAAACTATTTTTAAATCAAGATTAAAATGTTTAATATTTACTTGATAGTTCTATGTCAAGGGTCTGACTTCATGCTTTATATATTAGGTAGGTCTTCTTAGTTTCACTACCTAAGTGTAATGATATTCATAATCATTCACCGTAAGTTACATTTAATTTTATAGTTTACACCTCTTGACTAGTTTTTGCACATTCCTTATCATTACTACAAAAACCAAAATTTTAGGCTTTGTTGGGTATGGTGTAATTATGCCTCCTCTTATGGTGATTCCCATGTCTTGGTACTTTGCACTTTATCACCAATAAATGATTTCATCCCAATGACATCATGAATGTGGTTCACATGATTGTCTCTAGATGTTTCCATTTGTTTTATTTGGTGCCCCCATCAATGCCTTTCATTTTCATTGTTGTCATTAACCATGGATTCAAATGTTTATCTATTTCATGCCACCAAAAGTCAAACCATGGCATTCCATGGGTCAGTGAAACCAAAGAGGTGGAACCAAATTATGTATCCTCTAGATGACATGTCTCAAATTGCAAATAGTTGAGCTTTGGGGGAGGGAGTCTTCGATTATGAATATACTTGGAGAACTAATAGTGATATCAGAGGGTCTTTTATTGACTACTTGACAAGAACCAAAGTGGGAGCAGAGGATATTATTTGTCTATGCAAAGATATGTTTGTCCCCACCTGGAGAAAGGGCTTGGAACAAGCCATATATAACATGGATAGAAAATTTAGGATTCCCCTTCTAGAGAAGTATATGAATCTACCCTTGGGGCATCTAGACTTGGAAACTACTCATTGCTGTCTTTCCCTAGTCATTTGCAAGGGTTTAGCATTTTCTTGAGAGTGGCCTAAAATGGAGGCCAATTTGAACTTTCTCCTTAGACGGTGGGGGATCATTATAAATGAGAGCAAGGAGTGGCTTCTCAACTATCTTCATATCTTTAACGCATACATTCAACTGGGGGTGACTTTTGACAACCTCGATGACCTAGACTTTTGTAGATCACATGCAGAGAAAACTAGCCGTGCAAAGTTTGACTTCAAATTTCCTCCAAACTACTATGTGGAGTAGCCCAATGACATCCTTCAAGTGATTATGGTGTAATGGAAGCGAGGCAAGAGCCTGGGTTGACTGAAGAAAGTTTGCTATGGTTAAAGATTAGTACTATAGGGCTTCTAAGTTTATCATATAGCTATTAGACTATTAGTAAGCTTAATTATCTGCAACATTGTCAATTTTTTGTATTAAGTCCAAAAGCATGAGATTTTGTTTCTCTTGGATTAAATCTCTAAGACTCTATGCTATGTATATCTGTGAATAATATTAATATACAATACTTGGTATTTGGACTTCACCTTGGTTTCCTAATGGTTTCTTGATTTATGCATTCATTCTGATTATTTAGGGTTAATTTTTTCACTTCATATTAGATGGGATGTAATTATCTAGTTGGTTAGTTCCATTCAAGTAGGGCTTCAGTTCCTTTGGCTAGCAACATAGATTATATGGTTTAGCTAGGAGTATTTTTCAGTTGATTAAAGTAAACCTCTCTCAAGATATGTTCATTTTATGTCGATGAGGTCTTTGCTTGCATGCCTTTTTTGGTGTTCTCTTTCCTTCTAGGTTTTCATAATTATGAATGTTAAATTGTCAAATCCCCTTTGTTGGGATTGGCTGGTTGTTATGGAGCTCCCTAACTTGGGATTTTGAGGTAGCTCAAATGATACCTTGTCTCCCTGGTAAACAGATTTGTAGAGGGTAATTAATGACAGTCTTTATATCATGTTTCATTTAGCTATTTGATCTTTATGCTAGAGCTAGGGATTTCATTAAAAATAAACACTAATGAAGTTTTAAATTTCTTCTATATTTCTAAAAGATTAGAATTCTAGATTATCTATGTGAAACAGAGTCCATGCTCTGTCACTATATTTTGAAGTCCCTAGCATAGTAATTAATCTTAGTAATCCAATGAAAGTAATGCTAAAATGAATTATAAAATTTCTTTATGTGCAATATGAGCGAGAAATCTAATTTAGAGGACTATGATGATTGCAAGCTTTGGTAGTATTATGGTTTTTCATTATTTTTTAAAGGTGATTTACTATTATTATAGTTAGATCAGATGAGCATTTTGTTCTCCTTTCTCTATGGTGTTTTGATATGACACAGATGTAATAATTTTGCTTTCATGCCTTAGTAGTTTCAGTAGCTTCTTTTTAGAAACATGAAGATAACTATTATCCTCCCATTAGGTATCTATGGACTATTTTAGTAAATCTCTTTCCTTAGGACTAATGATTAGTCCTTCTTGGGATTTCTTTAACATTGTTTCCTCTTCTTTTCAACAGTTATGGTAGGTTTTTTTTAATTGTTTCTTTGTGCTTATTTATCCCTAAGATTCTAATTTTAATCCATTTTAATTGGGAATTTAGTCCCCTTGGTAATAAGGATGGTGAGGTGTTTTATTTGGCTTATTTGTATGCTCTTCTAACAAATGTTTTAAGTTGATCAAGCAAGATGAGGGATTGATCTAAGAAAGATACTCACACTCAAAGGTTCTCTTCTTATGAGGGCTCAAGTTGTGTCTATAATGTGATTTATGGGTCAATGTCTCTTAACATCAGGGGTATGACCCTGTCCACAATGTATATATAAATGAAAATGTTAATTTATTTATAAAATTCCACTGGGGTATGCCCCTTTTAAAATGTAATAATATAGGACATTTGTCTCGGGCTAGACTAGAGGTTTTCTTCTCCATTCTTTCCTACCAGTTCCTATTTGAATGGAGATAAGCTATTGTAATCTGTTATTTATATTAATAAAATTAATTAAGGCTTTGGCTGTTTACCGATCAAAAATAAATAAAAATTCAATGATAACATATATTTCAATAATTCATTGCATTCTACTATGATCAAATCTTATTAAATTTAATGAGTCATTTGAAATATATCAATTAAATATAGTAAATCTAAATTAAGGTAATAAAACTAGCTAAAATATTGATTAGTATTAAAATAGAGTTTACAAAATAATGCATCTTCATAGAAGCATCCATCAGGATAAACAAAATCTATGTAAGTCCTAACCAGTGTGACAAATATAACCCATAGATGCCAAAGGAAAAAATCCACTATCTCTTAGTGCTTGAAATAACAAAAAAGTATTAGATTAAAATAGATATAAACTACATAGTTGATAAGAGAGGACCATTAGGCCATTTGTTCAAATTTGTATCAAGAGAGTAAAAATCCCCATCATAAAAGGAACCAATTAGAGGTAGCATTCTCCCCTAGAATGTAATATAGTCATTAACCAATGTAAAAGAAGAATAACTATTAAGTTTGAAATATTCATGATTAGAAGAAGAACCAACATCCCACAAAGCTACAACATAGAGTGGAGAAATAACTTTAGGCAGTTAATCACGATGGTTAAATATTGTATTAAGCCCAAAAACTTGTCTATAGTAGTAAAAATCATGCAAAAGGAGAGTTTATCTAAATGGACTCCAAAATCCTTGAATTTTTTCTCAAAGTACCTAGGATAACTAATAGTAGGAAAAAATATTCCTTATATTCACATTAGTCCTAAATTTACTAAATTGAGATAAATCAATATTGGAATATAGCCAACCTAAATTATATACTTTAGCAACATATTATCATGATCAATAAAATTAGAAACAATATGATTGCTTGTCATGAGAAATATCACATCCATATCTTGTAATAAGTCATTCACAATAGTTACAAAATGAGACTATAGGCTAATATATAGTAAAGAATATATTTTGTGTACAAGCAATTTCATTACTAATTATATATTTGATTACTTCCTCCATATGAGAGAAATAGATAGTAAAAACCAAATATATTTTCTTAGTAGTAAACCAAGATTCAACCCTAATTCTCAACTTTTGTCAAGGTATATTAACCCTATACTTCATTCATATTAAATTAAGTATGGAAAAATATAAATTGATACTAACAAAATTAAACCAAATCAAGATACTAAAATAAGTAGAGCGTGAAAAAAATTAATGTCAACCAATAAAAAACTAACCATCCACATATATTATGTAATAAGAAAAATTAAAAAAGAACTAATCAATGTCAACCAAGAAAAGACAAAGGCCTCACACAACTAAATTAAATAAAGTATTATTATAAAAAGTATACCTCATTACTAGAATTAGCCTCATGGAATTTGAAGAAAAAATCACATTAAGAAAAGTTCAAGTTAAGTGTGTCCTCAAAAATGGTGATAACATGATGAAATCCCAAATAGCAAAATGAATTACTAAATCATAAATAAAAAATATTATGAGGGTTGTCATTTCAAAATCACAACTGATACCAATGATTGAGTAACCCATTGTAAAAATATCATTGGACCATCTAATACATTTGATATCTATACATTTTATGTTATTTTCTAACATACATTCACTATCTTGAACATTTTTGTAAAATTTGAATCCTAGTTTACCTAGGATACATTGCTAATGGTCACTTGTCTCTAGCGCTTTTGGCCAAAATGATCTCAAAGCTTGATATTCAAGTTTTCTTTTGAGGTTTTTGATTTTGATTGGCCTAGATCAAATTTAAATCCCAAATGGATGAAGTGAAGTATGAAAGAACCTCCTCTCCACTAATATGGCATGTCATAATCAACTGTAAGCTATCCATCAAGAAATCAAGAAATCAATTGAGAAATTAAGGATTTGGATTCAAGAATTAAAGGATAACATCCAATTCAATATGTCCAAGTTTCCATTTCTATAAGATCTATAAAATCAAAGGAAGTCTTCTCCAAATTATGTAATTGTATCTACCTTGATATCAAAGTAGAGTATTTCTCAATCAATTAAGAAGATTCATTCATATTTCTCTCTTCTTCTTCACATGTTGTTATCAAGAATTTATACACTCTTTACCTAGGAGTTTCCATTATAGATCTATTCATTTGTGAGGGCATCCTTGAGTCTTCATCACATTTTAAGGTCAATTCTTTGAATCTAAGGCACATTCAATCATCTTCATGAATATGTAAAACTACTAAATATGTTTATGGGGACTTTATGAACTCTAAATTAATAATTGAATTTCTATAATAATTCAAGATGTAATCCTAAATAGGGATTTGACTTAAAGGAAAACCCTATTTTCAACATTTTTCCAATTTTTTATGTGCAAGAATAGCTTTCATATATATTAGATCTTTTCTATGTAGCACAAGAACATTTATAGGATGTATGAAAATTTTGTCTACAAGTGTTGTGAATGCATAACCAAATATAACATTTCCTTAGGGAAGCAACAATTTTTTACCTAAGCCTAACATTTTTTGCTAAAGTTTCTCAAGAATGTGCATTTTTTCTTGTAATGTTGAATATTAGTTTGTATTAGATTATTTTTTAACATTGTTTTAGTGGCTTATCTATTATATCTATTTAATCATTTATTCACTCCTAATTAAATCTATTAATTAATTGGTGGAGATCATCATTTGTTCCCAATTAGTAATTAAATATCCCTTTGAGCTTATTGGGGATATTCCTCCCCCATAATGTACAATCAATTAAATGGAGAATTAATTCATTTAGTATGTTTATATTGCATCACTCTCCCAATATAGCACTCTACATTTTGGTGAAAACCATTCCTGTTACATAATTTTAATTTTGTATTTTTATCCTATTTGCATGATTTTTTTTTATGCATTGTACATATCTCATTACTAGATCTAGATCTACTTGTCTATATTTTACATTACAATTATGAATGTGATAGTTACATGTTTTTTCTTCTTTATTTGGATTTCATATTTCTTTAAATTCTTGCACGTGCATTACACTAATATTTTCTCTCATTCCCTTATGTATGAGTGTTATCTCTTTGAGTCCTACTTATAGCATTCTAGTTGCAAGAAGTCATAGACTTATGTTTTTCTTTGATCCTTAGCCTTCTCTCTTTTGTAAGAATACTGATTAGACCAATATGCATATTAGTGACATAAATCCTATCATGGAGAATAACAGTTCTATTAGAAAGTAAATTCCACCAAGATAACTAGGGGGAGTGAATCAATTTTGAAACATGTAAGAAGAAAGTGCAATAACCACAAGAAGATAACTATACAAAGTAGCACTAGATTTGTTAACTAGGGAAACCCTTGATTATAGAGAAAACCCTAGTGGGGATGATACCTACAAAATGATGTACCTAATATATAAATTCCTTGCAAGAGAATGAAACTTGTTAGAAGTCACTGAAATATATTCAGTACATTTCAGTCCCTCTTAGGAGTCTTTGTGAGTAAATTCCAACCCTGTTAAGAGTTGTGGAAGGTAGAAGGACTCACTGTCCAAATAGCTTCAGGGCCAAAACCACCAACCTCACTATCTAATTGGCCTTAGAATTATTCATGCTAGAACAATACCAAATGATCAATTTTCCACTAGTAGTCTCTATCAAATTTAATCACTTCACTCATTCTTCATGCCTATACTAGACCAAATGCATCTTATATCTTAATAATAGATATGAAAAATTGCATTATACCAATGCCTAGATCACTTACTCACACGTAATTCACACTTACAATTTGTTGTCAATCGCACATACACTCATACATCCTTAATCAAAAGAAAAACAACTTTCCTTTATACCAAGTCTTCAAATTAACTTATTGAGTTGGCCTTGAGGATTTCTCAATTTATAATTATAATAGGATCTCATTAAGATAAAGCAATACACATTACATTACATTTTTTTATAATTACACAACATTGTAAGCACATAGTCTTCACAAATCTTCACACATGCAACCTTGAACTTTGTGCACTCACTCATGTCATCATCATGATGTCTTCTACCTTTGTCTAATTGTGGCTAACTATATTTTGTCATTGTTATGAGATATCAAGAAATTACTAGAAATTGATGCTCAGGAGCTATTTTTGTGTACTCTTTTCAGTAAATCTTGAATAATTATCACCAGTCTTAACTATTTGCATACACTCATAGCCACATCATCAAGAAAATATCTAGAACATATCCCCAACTACACTTGACCTCATCTTCAATGCTCAAATATCACAATCTAAAACTCTTTTAGTTTCCCTATCAGTCTTCATAGAATAACTAGTATTTTGACATCAATGACAAACACTGCCATGAATGCAACATGTAGTCATACCAATAATCTCCTAAATGTTCCAATAGTGCTAGGATACTCCCCCATAGGAATATTGTTAGCATTCATGCTAACAACTTCTCACTCTTCTCATGAGAAAGATGAGGACTTAAGAGTTTGCCCTATGAAAGTCCAAAAGAAATCCAATGGTTTTGAAAATTGGAACAATATGCAAGACAAGAAAACTCTAGTCTTAAGGAAAAAATATATTGTAGAGGGTTTTAGGAAGTTAATTCATAATGGTGAACATGGTTTTGATATCTTATGGAACATCTCTCATTTCCTTGATAATAATGTTAAACCTACTAAATAATGTGTTTAAGAGCTAGGTTTCATTCCACATAATACTATTTATAGGACCTATATACCTATTTTTAATTTAATTCCTAATGTGTTCACTTATTCTCCACCTATTATACAAATTTAATTCAAAATATCAATCTTACAGATTTTAGAATTTTCAATCCTATTGTTCCTTATATTCCTCCAAATTTTCCACATATTTCATTACCTTCAATGTTTAGTTATGAATTGTGTTATGTTTTGACATTCAATAATTCCTTTCATTTAATACTTCAATATATCTCCTCCTAATTTCATTTTTATTCATTATACTACTAATAGCTTGGCTCAAATTTTCTTTCTTTCAACACAAAATTTCTTTAATGACACAATTCGCATTCAACATGCCTACATGTGACATTGCTAGTCATTTGTTTCTAGATATTATTCATAATTTTATCTAAAAATACATGGAGATTCCTCATCTTGAGATTTTATATAATTTATTAAGGGTGATCCTTTAAATCCATGTCAAAACCCTTCAAACATTGTCTAGTGATTTCTCTCATGATCATAGATTCAT
This sequence comes from Cupressus sempervirens, assembly GCA_028749045.1. NCBI lineage: Eukaryota > Viridiplantae > Streptophyta > Pinopsida > Cupressales > Cupressaceae > Cupressus > Cupressus sempervirens. Next base: position 421,928,995 of record CM053788.1, on the reverse strand, counting down.
GAAAAAATATTTACTAGAACCATTTGATAAAAATCCTTGAAATAGTATTGGTCTTTTCCTTCTAATTCTATTGATTCATTATTAAAACTTCTAATGCAGCCATTCATTTATTTGAAAAAGGAATTGATCATAATATATTTCTTTGTCTAATTTTATTATTGTTAAAAAAATAAAATAAGAGTTACATTTAAGCATTTTCTTTCTCAAATTTGTCAGCTTATGTCTATGATTGATGTTGATTCATTTTTTTATCTAATTTAGAGAAATACATAAGAGATCAATTTCTACTATCTAAATTCTTTTCTATCACTCAATTATGCATAGTTCTTCATAATTATTAGCTTCAAGTAAGCCACTTTGAGAGTTCTATTGTAAAAATCCAATTGATGAGTGATGTCGCATCTAACAACTTTATAAAATTATAGAAATCAAAGAACTTATATAAAATTAATAATTCATCTAGAAATGTTGATTAGTAAGTGGTAGAAACATCAAAAGGCATGGCTCTGTTGTCATCTATTTTTATACTTATTCATAGTTTTAGTTAGATTTATGAATCTTTGTAGAATGTGATGTTGAATTTAATTAATGATAAAGTGATGAATCTTCCTCCTATTAAACATATTTATACATCCTAACCTTTTCCTAAATACTTTGATCACAATTTTTTTTTTCAATATTGTAATCAACCAGATTATGATATTGAAAAATATTTCCAATGGAATCTTTTTATTCAAAACCATATTTTTTTTCTAATGTTATATTTTTTGAAGGTGTTGATGATGAAGGAAATAAATATGTAGCACCTCTGCTCATGTATTTATACCAACCCTTTCCATCTAATTTGTAAATATTGTTGAGTCTACTACACCTTGGTCTTCCTCTTTCACTCATGTTATTGGCTATGATGATAAGTTTAGTGAAGCCAATAATATTTTAAATCTCATTTCAATCATGTCAAACCTATAAGTAATACTAATTTTTACATTACCTTTAACCATACTAATACATTTTAAAGGAACTTGATGGTTTTCTTTATATTTTCACATAGATTAATTTATTTATTTATCATTTTGCTCTTATTCATCCCACTTACATTGTCAATGTGATAGCTAAATAGCATCTTTTTAATAAAAAATTAAAACATAATTTTATTATTTAAATGTAATGTTATGATCCAAAATTGCAATGGTTTCATTTATCCCTCACATGATTATATTTAATTTCCTAGAGAATTTTGTGATAAAGCTTTAAATATTTTTGAAAGTAAAGAGCAGCCAAAAATAATGGTTGATCCATAAACAAAATATTTTAGAACAACTAAAACTTAGATACAGTAAAAGATTAACCTAATCTCTTTTGTAATTTCAAAAACCCCCAAACTAAAGTATCCCAATATCTAACAGTAAAACTACTAATAGCAATAACCATAATATATACAAAACTAGTAATTATGAAGAATCTAATAAATAACCATAAACAAAGCCAACCTCAGTCAAGTGAGGAAAAATCATTGAAAAATCCTATAAGCCAATAGAGAGCTATATATCCTTATTCTTCTCCTTCCCCTTTTTCTTGTCCAATAGAATTTGCAACTAGTTATCAACCAAAAACCTATGTAAAGAACTAGTGGTGTCCACCCCAGCCGCAACAACAACCCCTTCATTTTTAACATGAATTATGTGAAGAGTTGAAGATTTTGAATGCATACCCCAAACTATAAACCTGGCCACATCATAAAACCTCTATTCCATAGCCTCTTGCATCTCCTCCTACTTCTTAAAGCTCTTCTCTTGGGTGGACTACTCCCCCTTCTATTTCTAGGTTTCATCTTTGGAGGTCACCTTGGGGTCATTGTCTTGTATCTTCTTTTCTTTCCAATGATGGTAGGAAGATGAGGTGAAGATTTTTCCCTTCTCTCCTTCCATTTTGGAATTATCATGGATATGATTCTTGAAGGTTTCCAAAACATGAGATTATATGGGGCTTAACTGGCTAACAATAGATTTAATCTCCCTCCCTTTATTGTCACTAGTTGTGTCTCCATCATCATCCTCAATGTATGATTTCCTAGTAGCCTTATCTTTTTGTTTTTTTTGAGCGGTTTTGTTCTTTCCACTACTAATAGAATTTGAACTAGCAAAGAAATCATGCATGGGCTTGGGGTCCTTTTGAATCTGTTTCTTCTTATTCCTAAGGGACCTCTTTCTGCCCCCTCTAATCTCCATAATAGAATCCACAATATAAATATCCTTCTCCATTTTATCTTTTTAAGTATTTGGGGCAACGAGGTCTTAAGGAATTCAACTTTCATAGTGGACCCAACCTCAATAGAGACTTGATGAATCCTAGTGCAGATAGTTGAGTTAGTGAAATAATCTAGACATTGGCAAGATGGGATAAGAAAAGGGAAATTCGTGTAAGTTTTATAGTTTAAACATAAAATTTAGCTGGAGGACATTATAGGGACTTTCATCCTTCTATTGGAAGTATAAGAGAATAAATAAGAGGGGAAAGGTGAATCAATTACCACAAGAAAAAAAATCCCAGATCCCTTAGATGTCAATAGAAATCAAAATCAAAACTCTGCTGAAAGTGAAATACGGTTGTAACTCGTTTAACACTAGAATCACTTAGTTAGCACTAAGAATTATTTCCACTTGGAAAGCACTAAAATATTTACTTCTTAATATGTTTAGTGTTATTAACCATAATTAACTTAGTTGCAAAAACATAAAGGAAATAACATGAACACATATGACACCAAAATTTAACATGAAAACCCAATTTGGGAAAACCACCAATTGAAAATGTTTACTATTTTTTGCTCTTTTGAAGTGAGACTTGTTAGGAGCCAACCCTATTAAAGGATACAAAACACACGTTAGGTGTGACCCTGTTAAAGGATTTAGATCACCCTATTAGGAGTGGCCTTGTTAGAGTTCTTTAGATACTTCAATATAGAAATGACACCTTGTTAGAGGATTTGGCAAATAGTTAACATTAGGTTAACTCTCTTAAGAAATTTGATATATTGCTACAATTATTAGAGATTAAAAATTATATGACTTGATTACTGATGCAACACTATTGCTGATTTTAGATTTATGTTCTATCTTGAATAATTTATCCTCCTTGATTGGATAAAACTTTGTATCTCGGTCAACTCGAGATACTCTACTATCCTTCCAATTTTCTTTCTTGGTTTATCTTTTTAATCTCATGCTTCTATTTTTAATCCCACAACTTGACCTTATACTTATATCATTTACCTTTCCAAGTAGGCTTGAATGTACTTTCAAATATTCAATATTCATCCCTTAATTTGGCTAGACTTAACAAATAAGTTCATCAAACTAAATATGCTAACTAAAGAAAATCCTTTATTAGCCACCCCATCTCAGTCAACACTAACTTGGAAAAGACTTTCCTCAGACTCCCTTTATTAACTGAGTGAAATTGGTTAACACTATAGCTTGGATTGAATTCCATTTGGTAATAGAGTGAGCTCAATTAACACTAGTTACATGCCAACATTTTTTTGGTGCCTAAGTGAAGTCAAGAGACATTGGATTCCTCCAAACATCCTTTGGGGTCTAAGTTTATTCAGAAGATACTAACTTGTTGCAACTTGAAATCCTTCTAACATCAGTCTATCCTTCTAGAATGATTATGTGATTAATCTGATTACAATTTCTCCCTATGTCAGCAAACTCTCCTTCTTTTCTCTTCATCCAACTTGAAAATTGATGCCAAAAACATAACCAATCACAAAATTTATTGATATTGATAGCAAGCTCTCTCTCTCTCTCTCTCTCTCTCTCTCTCTCTCTCTCTCTCTCTCTCTCTCTCTCTCTCTCTCTCTCTCTCTCTCTCTCTCTCTCTCTCTCTTGTGACATCTAACACCAAAGACAATATTTGTGAACTTCCCATGTACTTGATGTATTGATTCATATGCAATCTACCCATTATAATACTAGATCAACTTGTCTAATCTTCAACATGCCTTGTTGATGCATTAGTAAAATTTAATTAGTAAACTGTAGATAGGAGAATGACCCCTAGCTTACCTCTTAGATATAAAAATGCATCTTTAGATAATGCATTGGTGAATATGTCTACAATCTGTTCTTTTATATTCACATATTCCAATCTTACTTCCTTGTCTTGCACCAATTCTCTCAAGAAATGATACTTTATTACAATGTCCTTATTTTTGGTATGCATCACTAGATTCTTGGAAATGTTAATTGCACTAGTGTTATCACAAAAAATAACTACTATATCCTTCATCTCTTCCTTAATACCTATCAATAGTTGTTTGAACCTAACAATATTCAAAAAATTGATAGTTGTAGAAACATATTTTGCTTCTACTATAGACTAAGAGATACAATTATGCTTCTGGCTTGTCCAATATACTAGCCTCTTTCCAAGAAAGAATGCTTCATCACTAGTGCTCTTTCTATCATTAATGCTTCCTGCCCCATCAAGATTAGTGAATGGTTTCAATTCAAAGTTGTCTCCTTTCTTATAACAAAAAACATAATCTTCAACACCCTTAAGGTACCTCATGATTCTTTTTATTTCTGTTATGTGATTTTCTTTTGGATTAGTAGAAAATCTTGCCACCATATATATTTATAATGCTATATCAGGTCTTATGTGCACTACATATTGAATTTTTCCAATAATTGATTTGCATGTTGTCTGATCTACCTCTTTTGAATCATCATCTTTGGAGAGGTTATTTCTAGTAGACATAGGTGTTCCAACTAGTCTAGAATCATCCATTCTAAACTTCTTTATTATCTCCTTGATATATTTTGAATGAGTAATGTAGATACCATCCTTCTTTTGTTGAATCTTCAAGCCAACAAAGAATTTGATCTCTCCAAACATTGAAATTTCAAATTCCTTTCTCATTTCCTTAGAAAAATATTTTCACAAATCAACATTTATAGTAAATAATGTATCATCCACAAAAAAAAATTTCAACACAGTCTTCTTATCTAGTCCTTCTTTGATGTATAGGATGAAGCTATCATTAGTTATTTGAAAACCAATCTTAATCAGATAATTATGTAACCTTTCATACTAGGCTCTAAGGGCTTGTTTGAGACCATACAAAGTTTTGTGTAATCTACAAACTATGTCCCTTTTTCTAGGATCATGAAACCTTCTAGTTGCCCAATGTAGACTTCCTCTTCTAAGATTCCATTGAGGAATGTTGATTTCACATCCATGTGATATACTTTGAATCCTTTGTGTGCTATGTTTGCAAGGAGTGTTCTAGCACCTTCTACTCTAGTGATAGGAGAAAATTTTTCTCCATAGTCAATACCTTCTTCCTAAGCATAACCCTTACAAACTAGCCTTGCCTTATTTCTTGAAACTTCACCATTCTCATTCAAGTTATTTTTGAATACCCATTTTGTTGCAACTAAATTTTTGTGCTTAGGTCTAGGAACAAGGTCCATGTCTTATTCCTTTCAAACTGATCAATCTCTTGATTCATTGCTTCAATCCATCTTTTATTTTCCAATGCATCTTTTACAATTCTAGGTTCAAATTCAATAAGAAAACATGTACCTTTTATTTTTTTCCTTCTCATTGTACCTTTTGATTGATCTCTAATGATTTTCTCAACTACATGATGCCTTCTAACATATCCAATAAGTCTAGGTTTCTTTTTGAAATAACTAGATTCACCATGATCTTTTGAATCATGCTCGGTTCCCACTGACTATGACTTAGGTCCTTTAGACTATGACTCAGTTTCTACTAGTTCAAACTTTGGTCCTTTTGATGACTTGGGTTGCACTAGTTATAAACTAGAGATTTTGGGGACTCAGGTGGTGAAGACTATTGATTCCCAATTTTACATTAGATAAAGTGTCAGGTTCGTAGTTAACAAAGTTTATGTATTTTTCAAGTTCCTTACTACATTTTTCTTCACATTTGCACTTTCTATAACTTTATGAGTAGATAGATTCACACATTTATATTCTTTGCTCTTATTTGAGTATCCCAAAAATATATGAGTTCATCACTTTTCACTTCAAATTTTCCTTTTCTTGACTCCTTTAGAATATAACATTTACTTCCAAATACTTTGAAATAACAAACATAAGGTTTATAGACATAACATAATTAATAAGCTATTTTCTTTGAATCTTTCTTCAATTGTTCTTGATTCAAGGTATAAACTAGAGTATTGATTGCTTCCTTCCAATATTTGATAGCAATGTTCTTCTCTATCATTAGGGTCCTTGCACAATCCATGATTGATCTATTCCTTCTTTCAGCAATGCCATTGTACTGAAGTGTGCCATGTGTTGACACTTTCCTTTTGATTCCTCTTTCATTATAGAATTCATTGAATTGATTAGAAATAAATTCTTCTTCACTATTTGATCTTAAATATTTTAGTTTCTTTCCTATTTCTTTGTCCACTCTAGCCAGATACCATTTGAACTTTTGAAAAGCTTAAGATTTGCCCATTAGATACATAACTATCATCATTCTAGAATAATCATCAACAAATAAAATAAAGAACTTATCTCCACAGTAGATTTTGGTGCCAATTAGTCCATAAAGGTTTGTATGGACCAGCTCCAATACTTCTTCACAATGATAGTTCTTGCTTTTAAAACTCATCTTTCCCATCTTTCTAGTTTGACAATTCTTACACATGCCCATGCCACGTTTCTTGAGGCTTGGAATGCCTCTCACTCTTCTATTTTTTCTTATATTGACCAGGTTATCAAAAGTCACATGACATAGCCTTTTATGCCATACCCAACTTTCTTCTACTTGAGCAATGAAACATGAAATTTCATTTAGATCTAGGTAGAATAGATTACCTTTTGTTTGCTTGCTAGTCACAACTAGATTTCCTTTCCCATCCAGTAGATTGGCCTTTCCATTCACGAATTCTACCTTGAATCAAATGTCATTCAATTGAGCCACACTAAGTAGATTATTCTTTAGTCCTTCAACCTAATAAGTATTATCACATCTGATATCATTGGTTAGTGTAATATAACCTTTTCCTTTCACATAACATGGTTCATCATTGCCAAATCTAACACTTCCACCATCATAGTGTACCAAGTTCTCAAATTTAGATTTATCACCAATCATATGGTGAGAACAACCACTATTAATAATCCATGGATCATTCTTACTAACATATGAGATAAAGGTCATCTTATCATTCTCATCATTTGATTCATCCTTAACAACAATGTAGACCATTTCATCTTCTTCATACTACTATTAGAATTTTTAGGAAGTAACATGATTTCATACCTTGTACTTGTAATTTTAGTAGATTTTGAAGTACTTCTCATCCCTGTACTTGTCATGTTTCATTTATTCTTTGTCTTCTCTATTTGGACACCTTGCAGCAATGTGACCAATTTCTTCACAAGAAAAACATATCAAAGGAATTTTACCTTTGTACTTTCCTTTGCCTTTGGGAAATCTTCTTTCAAACAATACTTCAATAACTTCAAGATCTTCATCAAAACCACCTTCATCTTCACTATTAGATCACCTTTTAGACCTTGTAACTTTCTTCTTGAGTGATAACTTATCTTGAAATGTAGACACAAGGTTGTTAGAGTTAGGAACATAATTATCATAGTTATCTAACTCAAATTTTGTTAACATTCCCACTCATGCTTCTAATGTTATGTCATTCTTGGGATTGTATCTAATCTCTTGAATTGCTGAAACTCTAACTGCATAGATAGGAAGAAGGGTTTTGAGTACCTTTCTTACCACTATCTGACTGTCTATCTTTCCTCTTGAGGCTCTGATTACACACACACTAGCTTTGATCCTTTCATTTTATTTTCAAATGTTCTCATCTTCTCTCATCTTCATTAGATCAAATTGACCTCTATGATTTTATGCCTTAGCTCAGCTCACACTTTCATCTCTTCCATAGAGGGCTTTTAGCTTAATCCACATCTCATTAGTAGTACCATAGTCTTTGACTTCATCAAATTCAAAAAATTTGAGAGTTGACACAATATCAATCATCGTAATGTTATGATTCTTCTTTTTTGTAATCTCTTCAACAATCATAGTTCCAGTAGGTATCACATACTTGGTGTCTAGGTACTTTAGGCCTAAGTCTCCAATGGTTTCCAAATGCAATCTCATGAGTTCCTGCCATGCCTTGAAGTTATCTCTATTCATCTTAGGGGTCTCTATAAGACATCTTGATCTTTAGCTTAGGTCATTGAAACCTTCTCTATAAGCACCAAAAGCTTTGATACCAATTTTTGGAAATATAAGAGGAGTAACTAAGAGGGGAGGGGTGAATCAGTTACCACAAAAAAAAAATCTCAGATCCCTTAGATGTCAATACAAATCAAAATCAAAACTTTGCAAAAAGTGAAATACTATTGTAACTTGGTTAGCACTGGAATCACTTGGTTAGTAATAAGAATTTTTGTCACTTAGCAAGCATTGAAATAATTATTTCTTAAGATGTTTAGTGTTATGAACCATAATTAAATTAGTTGTAGAAACATAAAGAAAATAACATCAACACATATGACACCAAAATTTAACATCGAAATGCTTTTAGGGAAAATCATCAATTGCAACTAGTTACTATTTTTCACTCTTATGAAGTGAGCCCTATTAAAGGTTACAAAACATGCTATTAGGTGTGACCCTATTAAAGGATTTAGATCACCTTGTTAGTAGTGGCCTTGTTAGAGGTCCTTAGACACTTCAATCTACATATGTCACCTTGTTAGAGGATTTGATAAATAGTTGTTAAGCTAACTCTATTAAGAGATTTGATACATGCTACTACAATTGTTAGAGAGTAACAATGATATGACCTAATTGCAGATGGAACTCTGTTGCTGATTTGAAATCTTTGTTCTAGCTTGAATACTTGATCATCCTTGATTAGATAAAACTTTGTAGTTCGGTCAACTTAGGATACTTTGTTATCTTTCTAATTCACTTTCTTTGTTTATCTTCTCTATCCCATGCTTCTATTTTCAATCCCACAACTTGACATTATACTTATATCATTAACCTTGTCAAGTTAGCTTGAATGCACTTTCAAATATTCAATATTCATCCCTTATGTTAGCTAGACTTAACAAATAAATTAATCAAATGAAATATGTTGACTAAAGAAAATCCTTCATTACTTGAAGCATCTCAATCAACACTAACTCAAAAAATATTTTCCTTAGACTTCCTTTGCTAACCATGTAAACTTGGTTAACACTGTATTCTAAATTGAATTCCCTTTGGTAACCGAGTGAGCCTAGTTAACACTAGTTCTATGCAAACTTATCTTTGGTAAACACTAACAAGTACAGACTTGACATTTTGCATAACATCAAAGACAATATAAAATTGAATAATTTTTTTCAACAACATCATCTTCTTCCTAACCCTAAGGATGTTGTCTTACATAGAATTCAAAATAAGCTAGGGAAATGAAATTAGATCATATAGAATTTCTGAAATGGTTCAAGATCTAAAGAAATGTAATATTAAAAAAATTGAAACATACCTTCAATTGTGATATAAATCACAATGGTGTAAGATACCTTTTTCTAGGGATCCAACAAGGCCATTCTTACAAACCCACCATGCTCATGACTCAAACTCTCACTAGGGTTGAGGAACTAGTTGAGGTTGGCTTCATTCAATACCCTTATCTATTTTCTCAATTTCTAACCATCTAAGGAGAGAACACCAACCTTCATAATGACCATTTCATAGATTTCAAAAGAGATCTCATTAATAATCAACCTCCTATTATTTAAAGAATTAAAAAACTACATGGAAATAAACTCGTCATAGCCTTCAATATGATGCATGTATGGAAGTAGCCAACCATCCTTTAGGTAAGTCCAAGTAACTTCATTATATTCTTGAATGGTATCTAGTTCAATGTGAACATAATTCCCACCCATAACTTTGTTCTCTCCCAAATACATAGTGAAAAACTCAAAAGAAATTGACATTGTCCTACCTTCCCCATAATGTAGTTTGAAAATTGCAATAAACTTTGGAGAGAGAAATTTAAGAATGAACTAGTTCAAATGATAGTCAAGGAAATGATAAATACCCAAGTAATATCTTTTATTATCATAATCGACAAGAAGTAATAAACAAAAATCATAATGGTCCCAAGTACACTCCCTTTGATTCTAGCTACATATGCTCCTATTAGTGGCAATCATACCATTATGATTTAAAACACCCATCCTCTTTTTCCTAACATGAACCCACCAAATATTACCTAAGGAGGCATCCCATATTATGCAAAAATCCCTTAAAAGTTGATAACTATATCTAAGGCCAATCATAGTCTTTCTAAATTTATGGGAGATATTAGCCCATATCACCTTTTTAAAAGGAAACCATAATAATAATTACCCAAAATGAAATGCATTTATAATAATAAATCCAATCAACCCTATAAAATTTATAATTTATTTATTTTATCACTAAGTCATGTATGTTAGTTGTCAATCTATCAATATTAAACCATATGTAACTGTCAACCATCTCATGCCTAATCACTACTAGTGCATCAACCATCCGGTTGCCTTCATGGTAAATATGTTGAATGGACACTTCCCAAAATCTTGATATGAATGTATGGGCAACATTTATTATTGGGTAAAATTTGTAGTTCATTTTATTTTGTCTCTTAACTTCCTCAATAATGAGTTGCGAGTTACCCTCTACTTTCATGTAACGCCCCGCCAAGGGATCCAAAAGAAATAACCTAAAGTTTGACTAAGTTTGATAGCATTTAAAAAAAAAAAAAAAAAAAGTATAACATACACATCAAACAAAAAGTAGTGGAAGCAATAACATACATAACAGGTTGCATTCCTTAAAGATCCCATGACGTTGAATCACATGTAAAATCTAATCTAAAACCAAGTCCATCATTTAATACATCCATATGAAGGAATAATGAAAAGTCCAATGTTCATAAAATATACAATTGTTCCGAATGCCTCTTGGAAAATTAATTCGGAATGCTCATTCATCCACTGTACATGTCACAGGGTATGAAGGCTTAAAAGAATATACATATGTAAACATAGAAATGCATCAACCTCCATGAATCCATGATACAAAGTATAGTAAAAATAAATGAAACCATTCACCATACATGATACATCCATACATCCATAATGATAAAAGATTCATCATAAAATCTAACCACACATCATAATGATCCAAGAACATAGTGAAGGTAAATGCCAACCAAGAAAGCTCTAGCTACGGTGACCACGGACGGATCTCAATGGTAAGAGTAAAAGCACTACCACCCGACCACATGGAACCTAAATGGTCCACTCCCACCGCACTGAGGAGATAGTCTCAAGTCACAAACACGATATCAAAACACAAAACACAAGTACTCTCTAAGTCTGGGAAATCCTAAAAGTATACTAACTCAAAGGTTCCAACATAGATAGACATCTAGACCCAGAGGCACACAAGACACGTAGGAAACCTACCATGCAAGTGGGAAAGTGTCATTGCAAAAGTCACGTCAGAAGTTACCCGAGTAATCCCTTAGGAATCTCGGGTCCCGTGTGATCCTGCGACCACTAGTATCCTCTCATACTGACGAGGCATACTACGGAATGCAAGGTCAGAACCAAGCGTTCTCTCTACCCCATCCTAGTCTATACTAGCACTCAAGGCATGGGAGAGAACATACAGTTATCTTATTAGATTCATTTAAGTTAGTATTTAGGTGAGATGTTTTCACTTATTAAAACAACTTACAATGAGTTACCCTGGCAACCACTTAGGGCCCCGACCCCCATTGCAAGCCACTTCTTGACACTACACATAGATAACCTACCCTAGGCTCATGAAATCACAAATCACAAATATCACCTCAGCCCTATATAAGTGACTAGAAAGCATCAAATGATAATCATAATGATCACAACAGTTCTCTATCAGCAACTAAAGGCATCAATAATAAGTAACAATATCCAATGGTTCTCCAACGAGCAACCAACAAGTATCCCAATAATAGATCACAATACTAATCGACGACTCAAAATGGTCAAGTCAAAACATGTCACAACGTGACATCACCAAGAACAACTCACTTTAAAACACCTCAGCTTCACACAAGGAAATTGGAAAGCAATAAAAACCAGTAAAGACATCCATAATAGAGCATAGCATCACATTACCAAGGTCAAGTATAAAGATCAAGAACAAATCACCATAACATCACAATCGCACAACCCCAGAGTCTCTAGTAAACATCCTAAACTGGTCAACACTCTAGGACCACCCAAACCCCAAACATAAACAGAACATAGAAAGCGTAATAATCTCATAGTTCATAGTAAAATTTCCAACTTTCATTTTAGTGTGAGTTTTCAATTAACTAAGTTTCATAGTTTACCCCAATGAATTAACCTGATTCTTATAATTAATCATATCACAACTTAAGAGTATTAATAATCATTTATTAAATTATTAAAATAATAACAATAATTGATTATTAAATAAAAATTAACCCAATCTCATTAATATTCAATTTTCTTTTCAAAAAAAAATATAATTAACAATTATTAATTGATAATTATTATTAAATTCAAACTTATTCAAATATTTACATTAATAACTATTAATTATTTAATAATTATAAATCATTTAATAGTTAAAATTATTGACCAGATTCATTGATAGACGATATCCACTAAAAATATTAATTAAATTATTTATTTATTTATTTATTAATATTTTAAACTATGAAGTAAAAATCATATATATATTTTTTAAAATAAATAAATAAATTACATTTAACAATGCATTAATTAATTACATAATTAATATTAAAATAAATTTAATTTAATTAAAATAAAACAATTTTTAAAAATTTAAAAACAAACAATAAACTGACATATTTTTAATAAGCTTGCCGGCTTAATACAAAAGTCTGCGACTACGGGATCGACATAGATCCATTGTATCTTCATAGATGAAGGACCTTCAGAGGTCCAAGGTCAAGCCCTTTAATGGGCAGGGTTCTGGATATGTAGCTGAGCAGTGGCTTATTGCCCTTGATAGGATTTTTGCTATGCAGGACTTTGATAGCAATGTCAAAGCAAGGTTTGCTATCACCAACCTAGAGTTCTTTGGGGCCACTTGGTGGACAATCGAGGAAAAGAAGCTGGGCTTAACCATGAACAGTGTCACATGGGAGTTATTCTTAGAGAGCTTCCGTGAGCGATTCCTACTAGAGGAATGGAAGCACAAGTACACTATGACCATTATAGAGTACACTATGACCATTATAGAGTATGAGCACAAGTTCTTTGAGCTCATGCCCTTTTCAAGATTCAATCACAACCCAACACAGTTGGCACAACATTCCATTAGAGGTTTGAACAACCGTTTAATTGGGGGTGTTAAGGTGTTTGAACCTAAAGCCCTCAAGGATGCGGTGCATCGAGCCGTCCTTGTAGAGCAGAATGTGAACTTAGGACATGGGGGTTTTGTAGGAGCACCTTCAGCATCTGGATCGAAGGGTGGTCAGGGAGCAAGTGGCAATAGGAAACCTCCTCTTGGGGGTAATCAGCAGCAAGAAGGAACTTATCCTATAGCATAGAGTGGTGGTGGTGGTTTGATGACGGGCCACACCACCCGTACCAACTCACAACCAAAAAATGAAACAATATGGAGACAAGAGAGATGCCAAAATGCTTCATTAAAATTCCATTAATACTTGAAATTCATTAGAAGAGATTACATTTGAAGAGCTTACAATTCCAAAACTTCTATTTCTCGAACTTCAATTAGAAGAGCTTCCATTTCTCCAACTTCCATTAGAAGAGCTTCCATTTCTTGAACTTGATTACAAATGATAATAGGCCTTTCTTAAATAGGCACTTCTAACCCAAGACATTACAAACACAAGCAATGTGGGATAAAAGGTAAATACAACTACCTTTAAATAAATATTAAATTCCCACCCAAATACAACTAAGCACCCAACAAATATTAAATGCATGATTTAAGGAACTTTCCACAAACTTCTAAGATGCCACCTACACACCTCGATTAATGGAATGACAACTATTTTTATTATTTTCTATTTATGCCACCCATGCACCTTGAAAATAGAAATTCCTCTTTTTTCCATTTTCCCTTATTTTATTTTTAAATTATTTTTCCTTCTATTTTCGTCACTTTCTCTCTCCTCCACAAATTTTTTTTTTTTTTTTTTTTTTTCTTTTTTCTAATAATTTAATTTTCCCATGCAAGATGCTCCTGCATCAGACTCCCTTGGTAGATAGAAAAGTGTGTCCCACACTTTGATGCCAAAAGAAAGAGATACATCCATCTTCATCTTTAGTAAAGGCTTCCACATTTTTTTTTGCTGATGCATGATGCTCCTGCATCCGACTCCCATGGTAGGAAAAATTTTGTGAGTATGGATTCACAAAATGAAGTAGCCACTGTTGAATGTTTTTTTTCTTTTCCTCCAACACATAGCTGGAACAAGTATCCGATGCCGATATATTTCCTTCTTTCTTCTTTTCCAACACCTAGTCAGAACAACTGTTTACTACTGAAAATACTCCTTCGCAATGAACTCTATCCAAGTATAACTCTCATCCTCATCCAATCTTGTTGAATTAATCACACCTGTAATAAACCCAGCAACACCATACCAATCTTCCTTTGCATACCACACATGACTAACAAGATCCTCATGCAAACCATCATCAATATCTTTTAAACTGATATCAAAGACAACATCCCATGATTCATAAGAATTTACCTATTTGACATCTTCATTTTTGCTTGCCTCTTTTATGTCATCAACAATGCACGTAACTACTCCACCTGCTTGATCTCCAACGAAGGCACTATGTTCTTCCTCCATTGTTGCAATCTTCAAATCATCTTGCTCTATTTCAGGTTCATAAATCTTGCCATCTTCATGCTCTTCCTCTTCTCTTTCATCTTCTTCAACTTCTGGTTCGCAAATAATTTTCTCTTCATCTGCTTGCTCTTCCACTGGATCATCTTCCTTTTCCACATCCAAGGAATTATCAACATCTCTTTTCTGGTGACATGCTCTTCATTTCCGCAACTTAGCTTCTAATTCATTCACTTGCTTCTGCAAATCAACTAGCAATGATTGTTGATTTCTTGCTCTAAATTTCTCAAGTCGAGGAATCCTTAAAATCCATCCAATCACAAAAGTCATCTTCTTCTTTCTCTTCTCCATAATCAAGTGTTTAGAAGACAAATCTCATGCAACACAAGAACCTTGTGCAAACTGCCTCACAGTCGGCGATCTGTCTACACAATCAAGAACTTTTTGACAAACTTCAACCAACTCAAGGTCCTGGTGCAAACTGCCTCACATTCGGCGATCTGTCCGCACACTCAGGAACTCCCACTCTGATACCACTGATGAAGGGCCACACCACCCATGCCAACTCACAACCAAAAATTCAACAATATGGAGATAGAGAGATGACAAAAAAAATGCTTCATAAAGAATCCATTAATACTTGAAATCCATTAGAAGAGATTACATTTGAAGAGCTTACAATTCAAGAACTTTTATTTCTCAAACTTCCATTAGAAGAGCTTCCATTTCTTGAACTTCTTGAACTTGGTTACAAACGATTATAAGCCTTGCTTAAATAGGCACTTCTAACCCAAGACATTACAAACACAAGCAATGTGGGATAAAAGGTAAATACAACTACCTTTAAATAAATATTAAATTCCCACCCAAATAAAACTAAGCACCCAACAAATATTAAATGCATGATTATGCAGGAGCATCATGCATCATGGTTCCAATGCTAGGAACTATCACAAGACTCATCGCAACAAGCCCAACCAGTATGATAGACCATCTCAGAGTGTTCAGTCTTATCCTAGTGGGGGTAGTTTTCAGTATTCTAGTGCACCTAGAGTTCAGAGGAGCTTTGATGGAGAGTGTTTCACATGTGGACAACATGGACACAAATCATCTCATTGCGCTCAAAGGAAACCACAATTCTTAGGCCAGGGACCTGTAGCTTCAGAACCTACAGTTGGTGACATGGGTAGAGCCCAGAGAGTGTACTCAGTGGATTCATATCCTCCTATAGGGGAAAAGGCTCCAATGGGACCCGCATAGTGAGTCCTTAGCTTTTCTTTTGTTGCAGGCTTCCAGGAGTAAGCCTAAGTCTAGGGGGGGTGGATGTAGTGCCTACCCCTAAGTTGCATTTATGTTATCCTTGCAAAACTCTTTTAGGCTAGTTTTATACTTGATATTTTGTAGCATTACTTTCAGATTTTCAGATATTATTTTAGACTTAGTTTATTATATGACTAGATTACTTGGTACTCTATATTTCATGCATGTATGATGATTATTCAGTGTTTTTAGTTATCGATGATAATTAGTTAGATGGTTCATTATCACATGTGCTTTCTTATGGATACTTACCCCATACTGCATGTGTATGGTGTGCATGTTTGTTTTCTTATGTATGGTGTTTTTGATGTGGTTAAGGAAGGGAGTCGTAGTCACCTGCTAGTTGGGATCTACATGATGCACCACTTCCTACCATTGTCTATTTAGCTTAGAATATTGTGTCTGTACATGCATGGATTTTATGTAGGTTGTAGGTACCAGGTATCGACTTCCCTGAATTGCCAGGATGAGCGTACCCTATCGCATTATCTCAATGGTAAGAGAGGGGAGATAAACTCTTAAGTCCAAATCCTAAACCCTTTAGCCAATTGTCCTAATTCATAATTAGGACAAGTATCTGAGTTAAGTGCCCTCCGAATGCATCAAATGATGTTATTTCATGATTTTAACCATTTTGTTTGATTTAGTATGTGTTTTAATATGATGGGTTTTCATATGTTTCTTTATGAGTTCTTGATGTATTTTCTATTAATTAAGTCTAATTAAAAAGATTAATTAATGTTTTAATTTAATGGAAAACTATTATGACATTTTCATATTTAATTAATTGAGAAATTAATTAAATAAAAGAATTAAAATTCGGAGATAAAAGTTTAAGGATAATTTAGAATATGATAATATTTATTTAATTTAATAATAATATATTTAGAGTTCATTTTTAGATAAATGCTAAATATTATTGTTATTTAAATTAATTAAATATTTTATCAATTAAGTTTCTAAAATAAATTAAAAGTTGAAAGATATTAAAATATTAAAGTTTCTAGATCGCATGATGTGAGCTTGAGTTGAAAATAAAAGAAATAAATTAAAAGATAAAATAAGTGGAAATAATAATGTTATTTTAATTTCATAAAGTGCACATGGGATTAAAAGTAATAAAGATTAAAATAGAAGTCAAGTGGAATATTAAATAAGGTTATTTAATAATTCATTTAAGGTGCATTAAATGATAAAGCAAAGATTAATACAAGTTAATTTTAGAGTTAACTCAGTGGAGCAAAGAGTCCTCTTGGGTGAACGCACAATTAGTGCCTCGATTTGAGGAGAAAACTCCTTATCGCATCTTTGGGGTTCATTTTTGGGGGACACGAATTTGGACAGGGAATTTTGGGAAAGAATTTTGGGGAGACAGGAATTTTGGAGACATCTTTTGGCAGCAAATTTCAGAAGGAGAATTCTAGTAAAGTTATTGAGGAGCGAATTCTCTCATAGTTTCTTTTTCAGAGTTTTCAAATTAGCATCAAGATCAGGTAGGGTCTTGTGATCACTGATTAATTACACAATTTTTCCTACTTCTTGTCTTCTTCGTAACTGTAGATTCTCTATGATGAAATTTTATACATTCCAATATTAAAAATTAATAGATGCCTGTCAATTAATATTTCGTACATGTAGGGATTAGAAAGAAAATGGAGAAACCCTCGTTCGAGATTAAGGAATTATTGAATTTATTTGGGTGGGATCTGAAATTAAAAAGAAAATTCATAAGGTTGGAATTATTTTCTCTACCAGGTTAAAGAAAGAGAAAATTTCAATATATATATATATATATATATATATATATATATATATATATATATATATATATATATATATAAATTAAAATGAATTATTTAATAAATTTGTTTATTTGTAAATTTTATAACATAAATTAATTAATTAATTAAAATTATAACAAAGCTTTTATATTTAAAAATAAATTTAAAAAATAATAATAATAAAATAAAAATAAAAATTATTTGGTGGGGGGAATACCCCCATCCATGCCTTTATTAAAAGTAGGCCGACTGTTGTACAGTCGTACCTGCTAACGCAGGCCGACTGCGACAGCAGTCGTGCGCTGCGGTACTATGTGCACAGGCAACAATTATGTAAATCGCATGTAATTTGTATTTTTCATAAAAACAAAACTTTATTCCATGCCATTCCAATATGTATTGGAATTCGATTTTGTTAATCTGCAATAATTTATATTTAATTTTAATTATTATTTGAATTAATATTATTTAATAAAAAATAATAATAATAATAAATTTTTTTTTAAAAAGATTTTTATTATTATTTATAATGTTAATATATTTAATAGTTTTAATTAATATTTAATACTTTTTAAATATAATAATATTAATTTATTAATAGTTTTTGGTTAAACATTAGTAAATTACTAATTAATGAAGATATTAATATGAGTGTTTAGACTAATAATTATTAATTTCTTTGATTTAAAAAATAAAAAAATAAAAAATTAATTAAATTAAAGTTAATTAATGATGAATACTATTTGGTAAAATTATAGAATTATTGTTTTAAAATATTATGGGAGGGTAATCGTATTTTCAATCAGAACAAATGTATATTATATGGACATTGGACTTTTCATTATTCTTTCATATGGATGTATTAAATGATGGACTTAGTTTTAGATTAAATTTAAAAGTGACTCAACGTCTTGGGATCCTTAAGGATTGTAACCTGTTATGTATGTTTGTTGATGATTATATGTTATTGCTTCCGCTACTATGTGTTTGATGTGTATGTTATACATTCTTACTTTTAAAAAAATAATTTTTTTTAGCAAACTTAGTAAAACTTTAGGATTATTTCTTTTGGATCGCTTGGTGGGGCATTACATTTCAATTTCTGAATACCAAATTGGCTAGCATACTTGACCCCCCAAAATAATCCCATAACTTTTGCAAAGTTGCTAGTATTCTCACTACATTTTCTAGTATAATCCTTTACTAGATTACCTTTGACATCCCTTATAAGGCCTCCTTTAGTAGAAAAACCATTCCAAGCCAAACCATCAAAGTTGAGTTTAAACCATGAAATGAATGGAGAATTACATCTCACTTTCTTCCTGGCTATAGCTTTGGATTTTTCAAATTTAGAAACTAGATCAAGAAGTCCTCAGTTATCAACAATAATATTCTCACTAAGAGTAGGAGGATGGGGAAATGTTTTTCATTTATAGAGGGGGATGCATTCCATTTATAAACTAATAGTGATTTCGAGAGTAATTTAGGGGGGAGAGGACTTATCTCAAAAAATGAAGTTGTTCCTTTCCTTCCATAAGTTCCAACACATATACGAGGTTAACATATTTTATAACTTCTTCATAAGAGGGTGAGTAGAAAAAGCCTCCTAGTCCAGGATAAATTTTTGAAGATCACAATGGAATACCCACTAAATCCCAAATCTATATAAGATTCCCTCCACACCTCACTAGCATTGTTACAATGAATTAGGATCTAAGAAATAGATTTATCCTCATTATGGCTCCCATGTAGTGTCACCCACCAAAAGAAGCTAATCTTTTGTATTATTCCTAGATTTCACACATGTTTCCAATCCATGCACTCCACATGGCCAATAATTTTATTATAGGTAGATTTGACATTAAACTCCCTAGAGGCATTTAGATCCCAAATTATTCAATCCTTAGTAGCAAAGGCCAGAATCCAGGTTCCTTTTATAATACTTTGAAGCTCATGGATTAAATTATGGTTCATGATAACAAGGTCAAGTTTTCTCCATTTCCTATTCTTATCAACATATTTACTTCTCCACATACCAAATTGTTTTACGTGCGCATTCCTTGCAACACTATACTAGGTCTTGCATAGAGGATTACCACTCCAATTATCCTCTTGAAATTTGATAGTGTTCCTGTTCCCAATCAACTATCTCACTCCCTTTCTTATTATTTTTGGGTTGTTAAGATTTTTGTTGCATATTATTGATCTACTAGGGAGGTCAACACTTAATAAATGTTATTGGAAAGGTGAGTCTCTAAGGTATTTAGCCTTCATAATTGAACATTACCATGTTGTATTTTGAATAAACTTGTTGGTTCCTGATTTAATAAGATTTTAACAACCCAATGATAAGAAAAATACATCTAAGGTGTAGCTACTTCTCATATTTGATGCACCAATTCAAACATTGGGGCCAACTGCAAGGCTAAAATATTTCTTCACTTCAAGCTTTACAAATCCCAAGTGAGTAGATCTTAGATTCACCTATATGACCAGTGCAAAATATAGATTTGAATTTAGACAAAGTAGATAAAACCCTTGAATCTTCTTCACTTATGAACTAACAATGGTATGAAATAGCTAATAATAGGATATATGGGAGTCACAAGCTAAGTGAGGGTTATCATTTCATTTCTTCAACACAAAAGGGAAAAATAATATTGATTATAGATTGATATCAACATAACCCACATATGGAACAACAAAAAACATGTAGATCCTATGGTTGATCAATGCATTCACCATTGGGTGCTCCATAAATCACAACATATATCAAGATATTAGTAATATATCCATTCACTCTATGAATCAAACATTAATGTTCAAACTAAATCTCATACTTATTAGATCCTTCCATGAAATTTGCAACCTTGCCAAGATATATTAAGCATTTACGTGATTCTTTGAATCAAAGGAAAAAGCACATTAAGAAATACAACCAAAAAATGAGATGCAATAGGATCTATGCTTTTTCCATAAATCACAAAAAGGTTAAAAACAATAGATATAGGAGACAAGAATCAAAATGAAACTATGTTCATTTGCTACTTCATATTCATTTCTTTGAAACAAGTACATTCATGATGCATAGAAATGAGTCATAAAACACCAACTACATCTAAAATAGAATCTATAACTTCATTACTTTTGTTCATATATAAATAAAATGTTGAGTGAATGGTGGAATCATAACTAGAGCCTTGTTCAATAGACTAGAACCAACCAACATCCAACCCTATAGCATGAGAGAAAAAGGAAAGATATAGGAAGTAGAAGAATCTCAAATTTGATCTGAAAGTGCTAAATGTCCACTTGAAGTTCTTCCACATGGCATTACAAATAATCTCTCCTCTCTCCTCTTCCAATTAACATATGACATTATCCTTTATTCTTAGTTTGGTGTCCATCCCTAAGAAAGAAGAGGAGAGACTATTCTTCTATTTCTTCTTTCTGTTTGCAATATTTTGAGTAGTGTTATCATGAATCTCACAAGAAAGATAGTTTTCTTTCTAATTTTTCTTTGGAGTACTAGATAAAAAATTATGTTTATATTGGGATGATTTGACAAAGTTAGCATCCTTAAACTCAACAGAGATATTCAGATCCCCTTCCCCTAAAATAATGCATTGCTAAGATTTAGTAAAGGACTCAATCAAATCATTGCACCTAAATTTTAAGGTATCATTCTGTCTTGATAGCAATGTGGGGGCTTCTAATAATTTTCAATATTTTCTTACTTATCCCTTCTTCTTGGGTTTCCAAATCATTAAATATTTGATTTCTTCCACTTCCTAGTCAACAGGTCCACTGCTATTGATAAATCACTTTTCCCACTTCGTAGGTTGACCATTAAGGACAAGAGAATGAAAGAACCCTAAATTCTTCTCCTCAAAAGAAAAGGATACTTGGTTTTGATGAATTAATAGGTTTCTTGTTCATGTCCATCTCCATGAAATTACTGACACTAGGATTGTTGTGGGGAGTATTTGTAGGTCCCATTACCTCTTTAGAATTAGTTCCCTCATTAGTAACATGATTAGTAGTTAGGAAAAGTATTTGATGCCTTACCACCATAAGGTGGTACATGAACCTCTTCATCATTTCCTTTTCACTAAGCCTTGTACAGGTTCTTCTATTTCTAAACATCGTCTTCTTTGGCTTCTACCAAGCTTCATCTAGACTTTTAGCTTCCTACTTTAGATTCTTTGGAAACTTCTTTGCTGAATGCCCTAGTTTCTTTCAATAAAATCATGCAAAGGGAAAGTCCTCAATCTCCAGTTCATGAGAAAATTTTCCAAGTCTTGAAACAATATCTTTTTTTTTTGGTAAATTTTTTAGATGGTGAGCATTGACACAAACTTAAGCATAACCCAAGCTTGACTTAGTGGCTATCATAGGGTCAATGAATTACATCTCCACCCAAGAATATGTTGATTTTTTTAACACATCTTGATTCCAAAACCTTAGAGGAAGACCAAGAAAAAAACCCAAATTAGAGCCATGCTGAAGGAAGTATCATAGAATTCCACCATAGGTCCCCATTTTCTCAATGTTAAAGAGTTCTTTCCAAACATTCAGGGTCCTCCACATAAAACATATTCAAAATCCTCCCTTTCAAAGAAAATAGAAGACAAAAATCCCCTAGGATAATGTCAACTTGATTTTCTAGCTTCTATTTTCCTTTGACCATAGATTAAACAATATCAATCTTGGGTTGTGGTACAAAAAAATTCCCAACCATTGTAAGATCAATAGAAGAAATTAAATGATCTACTAGAGAATTAGGAAAAACTATTTAAAACTCACCTTTCCGCTAGTCCATTTTATGGGTAATAGGAAGATAGAAGGATTTTGCATTGGGTTCAATCCTAAATAGGGAAAACCATTTCAAGTACAACATGTGATTCCACCTAGAGAGTCCGTTTGGTTCATTAATAAAAGCTCCATATGATGGGTTCTCATTCAATATTTTTTTCTAGAGGCATCCAATTCTGATGAGACGTCCTTAATTCTAATGATACCCTAACCCCCACTACCTTCACCTACATATTTTCCTACAACCTTCTAAGCTTATGTCCTACAATCTCCTTCAGGTCACCTATGTAGGATGCCTATATTTCATTATTGGAGTTCCACCCCAATGCACAACTTGAATTCTCAATAACCTTATTGTTGTGTTGGTCCAAGGTGACAAAGGAAGTTAAATATTGTAAACATTCCTCTTTTTTTACCACACTTATTCTATATGTTCTTACATGTTATTTTTTCTTGTGCCACCATTCATAAATCTACCTTTTTGTTCTTTGATTAGGCATGATGAAAACTGGTAGCAACATGTATTCTTTTGGGTCTTCAAGATATTGACCAAAAATTACTCCTATTCATAAAACTTATGTGACATTCTTCCATTGTTTTTGAGTTCTACTACCTTTGGGGGATGATGATAGTTCAATTTGATATATAGTAATTCATGTATTATTGTATGACCATACCGACCCTAGAATTAGTAGATCACTTCATAACTTTTTTTCCATATGCTTATTTCTATTGATTTGTCTATTCTTGGAGGAATCTCATAATGGAAATGTTTCTTGTGGGTACATATATACTCTATTAAAGAAATTTCTCCTTGTCCTATAGATACCCACACTCATTTCTTGTTTGTAGATGCTGCCCTTCTCTTTGGATTTTCTACAGTGATAGAAACAAAATTTATTAAGAATATAATTGTAAATTATTCTTCTTATTCTAGCTAATGAGTCTATAACTCTAAGTCCAAGATTTTTCTCCTCAATCTTCCCTCACAATTTCAAAATATACTCACACATTTTTAGGGCTACTGGGTGGGTACTTTCCCATGTAAGTACCTTGGAGTTCATTTCTTTCCTAGATTTTATAAAAATAACTTTTGGGAGAAGGTGATTTTCTAAATATATTCTAGAATATTGGCCTAGAATTGCAAAGGTATGTTCTCTTCTGTAAAAAAATGTTCTACAAGATGGAAGCATAAATGACATGATTGTAGAATTTGGGAGGCTCATGCATTCAATAGATTCTTGACTTTTTTCTTTTCATTCACACCATCGTGATAGATTGTATAAGATGAAACATCCTTCCTATTTCATCATTAAAGGTTGTTGTCTCATCTCAAGATACAACAGTTGGGAATCAACCATCGCATCCTTCAAAAAAAGACCACCTTTCTTCTCATGAACCTTCTTCACTAACTAGGATCTAAGATGGTGCCTTTTCTTTTTCTTTTTGTTAAATGGTAGCATGATATTGTCTACATTAATTTTTTGACACATATTTGGTAGCCATTTGTTTGAAACTGTTCTTGTAATTGGAGTTTGGTTAGGAATTTTACAAATAGATTATATCTAGATATGGCTCTATGTTGTTTCTAATGTAAAAAATTTATTTCTACCTCTTTCTTCATAGTATGTTCTTCTAAACCATACCTAATGTAAAACTTTTTTATTATTAATAAAAATATATTTAATGACATTTTGCTACGTTTATTAAAGAAAGGGCTAATCTAGATTCTTTAGCAATTTTTATACAAATTTCTTAGCAAATAATTATTAATAAGAATTATATTTAATGATTTTTTTTCTACTTTTATTAGAAAGGGGTCTAATTTAGATTCTTTATCAAATTTTATATGAGTTTACAAGAAAATAATTATTAATTAAAAATGTATTTAATGATTACAAGCAGGGAGGTTTGCCAAATAGTGTTGCGTGTTGCAGTGATTTTGAAATTATAAAATTTCTCCACAATATGATTGAGGCTCCATTTATTATCCACAAATTGATAGAAATCATGGTTAAACCACTACTATACCTCCCACATGGAGAGGATCTTATTCTAGATAAAATTGGCATAGGGAGAGTGTATAAGGAGGTGGAGGATGGATTCCTTAACATTTCAATAAAGAACACATTGATTTGCTAGCTAAAAACCTCTCTTTTTAAGATTGTCAATGTTGAAGATGCTCCCATACAGTGTTGACCACTAAAAAATATACTTTGGGAAGAATTTATGGGTTCCACACAAGTTTCCAAATAGCTGATATGCCTCCTCCATCAATGCAACATGTATAGGTAGATTTAATTATAAAATCCCTTGAGGGGACCAAACTCCAAACTAAAATATCTTCCACTGGAGTTATGTGGGTGCAAACATTATCAATAGTTTTACGTAGCTCTCCAATCAGTCTTGCCTCCATCAAACTACAGTTAGATCATAATCTCTTCTAGTGCTTGTTGGAAGTGATGTAATACTTCAATTTCTCTCCAAATTGACTTGTGCAACTATCCATTGCCACCTAAAATTTAGAGTGGGAGAGTGGACGATCACCCAACCGATTATCTTCCTAGAAGTTGATTGAAATTCCATACCTCAACACCCTTCCTTAGGAATTTTGTGGTGTGTTACAATTTATTTTTCCAAATTTTAGACCCCAAGGGGGAATTATTACAATAAATATTTTGGTGTAACAAGTCTCCCCTTAATATTGGACCAATTAGCCAAATTATTGGCCAGCCTCCATCACACCTTGGACATGAGAGCTCTATTCAAGTCACCAATGCTCTTAAGGTTCAAACCTCCCTAGGACTTGGGCTTGCATACCTTTTCCCAAATAAGTAAGTTTAGACATGACTTCTCCTCAAACCCTGATCAAAGAAAATTATGCCGAATTTTCTCAATAATGTCCTTGTATCTTCCTAATATTTTAAAGAGAGATAGGAAGTAAATTGGAATTCCCTGTAGGGAAGCTGAGAGAAGCTAGAATTTACCTACATTACTAATGATTTTTCCTTTCCATCACATAGGTTTTCTTTGTACATACATTCCATCAACCCATTCTAAAACTAGTGTGTGACCTCCTTGATAGAAAGCAAAAGGCCAAGATAGGTGTCAAATAATTCTGCCTCCTAATAATTTAGTTATTTCACAACTCTCCTCCTCGAGTCTGTATCAGTGTTGAAGAAGTAAACCTTTACTATTTTGATAATTTATATCTTGTCTTGATGCCTCCTTGTACTAATTTAAATGTTTTTTCTAGGCCTTAGGTACATCAATTGAGGAGATTCCATAAAGAAAGGTACATCATCAACAAACTACTGCAAGACCTTTAGTGGTAGGGAGGAGGCTGGTTTGATACCTCCTTTTTTATCCTTTCATGCCAAGCAACAAAATTTCTTTCTAAAACCTCAAAAATAATAATGGATAAGTAAGGTGATGGGGGATCACCTTTTTGAAGACCTTGGCTAGATGAAAAGAACCTCCTAGAGGTGCCATTCACAAGAACAAAAACTTGGACAATATTAACAATTTCCTAAATTTATCTAACAAATTTATCTTCAAATCCCAACTTGATTAAAATTGTCCAAGTCGGATCAGGTCATCAATTTTTACTATCAACACAATGAAAGTTTGATTGAGCTCTATTGACATCTTTATTATTCTTAAATAATCCCTCACATCATGGTTTAGATCATACTTTATGACCTCTCAAAACTCTTGGAAGAACACAAGGGGATAACCATCAAGTCTTGGCATTTTGAACAACACTAGAGGAAACATTGCTTCCTAACTTATTGTTTTGTAACCTTCATAAGGAGTTCCTTTTTTATATTCTCATGTATGGTAGGGTTCATAATCCTTAAGAGTGTTTCCTTTACATTATTGTCAGGATTTTGGGGAGGTGGATTATAGATATCCTAAATACAATTTGATATTTGTGCTTCAATATCTTTCTCCTTCATAAGTTTCTAGCTAGTGTTATCCAACAACTTATATATAGTATTTCTCTTCTTCATTTGTGAGGTCTTCCAATTCAACAACATCATTTTTCTATCCCCCTCTTCAAGCCACTGAATTCTTGACCACTATTTCTAGAAAATTTCCTCTCTTCCTTAGTCATCTTCAATTGAGCACAACAATATCATTCCTCCTATTGGGTGTCATATGAGGGGGTCCCATTAGCCATATCATTCTATAGGATCTCCAATCTCCTTTCAATATCTTTCTTATCTTTAGATATATTTCTAAATGATGATTCACTCCATCACATAACCTACTTATTTTTTCCTTTATAATTTCTTAACAATACAGAACATTGTTGACCCCTGCACTAGGACATTCCACCACTAGGAAATATAGTCCTTGAAAATTAGAGATGATTGCCACATGATTTCATGTCTGAGTAGTTTTATTTTAGCCCTCTTGTTATCAATCCAAGAGAAAAGAAGTGTGGAGTGATCACAGATAGTTCTAGGGAAGGCTTTGTGGGAGGTGGTGGAGAGAATATACTAGTTGGTTGAGATAAGAGCACAGTCCAACCTCACCTAAATAAGGCTATTCCACACTCTTCTATTCAACTGAGTAATGGGAACTCCATAGATATCAATATCAAGCAAGTCATTTCATGTAAGGAACTACTCCATAGACTAAATATAATTCTATATAGAATTAACTATGTAATTGAAAGCTAATTGGAAAGTACTATGTGACACTTGTTTATATGAGAAAAACACATCCTATTTTATAGGAGGGTTTCATTTTAATTACTTGGGTTTTGATTAATATTTCTATGCAAAATCATCTCTATGTAAAACCATGATGAATTTCATGGGCTCAGGTAGTATTATGTATCACTTATTATGAGGTTTTTATTTGTTTAAATTGCTTTCTTGAAGTGTTCGAGAATATTTTCTATCATTTTTATTTGTTTAATTTTCTCTTTATTATTCACTTATGTTTGTTGGTTGTTACTGACTCAATGGATTTTGGAGCTATTTTAAATGTTAAAATTAAGAAATTTGTATAAATTATTGTAGAAAATAATGATTTTTAAATTATCTTGATGATGTATGTTAGTGAAATTTAGAAACATTTGAGGAAAATAGTATCTTTTAATTGTTTTTAATTTAATATTTTCATAAATTATTAAGCTGAATGAAATTTTAGGTGGCAAAAAATGTTTTGACAAAAAGAATGAAACTAATTTTAAAAATGGAAGAGTTTATAGAAGACTTAACAATGTTAGATATTTGCCTCTTCAATTAAATTGGTAGAGTTGACTACTTTTCTCTTAATAGAATTGATAAAGGCCCCAAACTCCAAAAAATAAATTGGTACTTTAAAATTGTGTTAATCTATCTTAGTTTATAAACCTCTCCAATACCTTTTGGACATGAAGAAAATTTAAATTGCATTTTGAGAATCTCCTTTTTAAGCTTTACATGATATATTTTAAGAATTATAAATCAATTTAATTTGATTTTTTTTTAATAATACTATTATTCATTTTTCCCTAAGGAAACATATCAAAAGAAACATAAAAAAGTCATAGATTTAAACAATAGAAATGTTTCTCTAATTTGAAATATTTAATTATTCTATAGATTTGAAGTGATTTAGCCATTACAACTTTCTTCTTTAAATAATAAATTATTTTTTATTTTTAATTGAATATCTTATATCAATCTTCATGTACATTTTTTTAAAACACAAAAAATCCTCAATAAAAGGAAAAATAAAAGAATGTTTCTAATACATGTTGAATATTTACTAATGTCATCCATTCCCCAAAATTGATTTAATTGAAGAGAAAATTGATAAATTTCACCCACTAAGTTGTATGTATTAAAAGAGACTAGATTTCAACTTGCAATGATCAATTATTTATGCTATTCTTTTAAAGATATTCTATTGAAACTATTTAAGAATTGTGTTCTTCTTTTATAGATATCGTATTAAAATTCTTTAAGAATTATGTATTTGTATATAGAAAATAATATAGAATTTAACATATATAATGAATTTTGTACAACAAGATGTAGTTATTTACATTTTTTATATTCAAATTATTTACCATGTTATCTTTATTAAAATTGATATGATTTTTTTTTCCATATAACAATTAAGTGTTTCTTGAGAACTACTTCATGTTAATTATGCCAAGAGTCAAATATAATGGGAGCAACAATTCCCAACACAAGAATATTCCAAAGAATAATATGTGTAAGGAAAAAATAAATTGATGAGAGTTACAAATAAAATTTATTTTTAAAAATTAATTTATAATAGAAAATGTCATTTGACAATCACAAAAATGTTTAAAACCAAATTGAAATATGTAATGTCATTTAGAAATCATAAATTATTATTTTTATCAGTAAGAGGATGAAGCCAAGATTAATTATTATGTGTTTTACTTAATTGTTATTATTTATTTATTTATTTAGCTTGACGATACTCAAACACAAGACCTCTAAAAAAAGAGGCTTACAATTTACCATCGTATTATAGGCTCTTGCCTAGAAATCATAATTATTAACAAATAGAAATAGAAAATAAATTTGCTGGGAGTCACAAATGAAATCTATATTTCAAAATTAATTTAAAATAGAAAATGACATTTGGCATTCACAACAATGTTAAAAATCAAATTAAAATATGTAATGCCATTTGAAAATCATAGTTATTAACAAATAGAAATAGAATATGAATTTAATGGGAGTTACAAATGAAATTTATATTTAGATATAAATTTAATATAGATTCATTGTCAATAAGAAAGAAAAGGGAGCAATTACAAATTTTTTAATTAAATAAGAAAATAATAAAGAATAGAGCTAAAATAATTTTATGAAAAGTTTAAATATGAAACATTTTTAAAAATATATATTTTTACACTCACATTCATGTTTATTTTTTGTGGGGATCGGTGGAATTTGAAACACCTTCGTTGGAACATGAAGAGACATTCATTGGGGTATGAGGATTCTTTCACAAGTTATTAAAAAGGCTCATAATTTCATTTTCATTTTGGTTTTTTTGGCAAGAGGAAGAGGTGCACATTATTAGAGGAGTATATTGAATTTTTTGAAGAGGAATTGATTGAAGTTTTGGAGTAATTGTTTTGCAGGTGAGATTTATACTTCTTTTTTTTTGTTTATATTTAATTTTCCATTTAGATGTAGATTTAGTTATATATTTAGATTTAGATGTATATTTAATTTCAAAATTAATTATAATATTCTACTTTGATTTAGATTTCAATTTCAATTAGTTTCATTTATATTTAAAATTGCATTCAAAATTATTTAGATTTGCATATAATAGTTTAGTCTTGTATTTTAAATTTAGATTTAGAATTTCATTCAAAATCTATTTGATATATATATATATATATATATATATATATATATATATATGATAATGCTTTTATTTGCATTCTTTTAATGTACACATTTCAAATTAATTTTAGACTTGCATATTTCATGTCAATTTTAGATTTGCATATTTTGAAATGGTTTTAGTTTGCATGTTTTAGATTTGTATGTTTCATAATAGTTTTAGATTTGCATGTTTCAAAAAAATTATATTTTTCTTTTCATAATTAAATGTTATCATTAATGTGAATGAAAATATTGCCATATCAATGAAATTTGTATTCTATTAAAGTTAATAATTTATTTAAAATAGAAAAATCATATATTTAGTTTATATTTTTTCATTATTTAATTAGATTACATATTTATTTTATTTAGGTATTTTCCAAATTAAAAAAATGTATATATAATGTTTAAAAAGTTGAAGGGAATGTCACCATATTTAAACATTACAATCTAAATGTTTCGTTCGAAATAGTTTTGATTTTGACTTATCTTGTTTTGAACATTATTCATTCGAAAAAAATTGTGTTAATTTCTAATGCATCTTTTTCTAATTTTTTCTATATGTTGATGTTTGTTTATAAGTTTAGAGGTTTATATTTGAGTTATGGATGCCTTGAATGGAGATTCAAACATTATTGATACTAGCCTAACTAATTTATTGGCCTCTAATAATTTCTTTGATATTGATTTTGACAAATACCAAAAAATAATTAAAGAGTCAAGAACAAATATAATTAAAGTTGTGGAGAACATAATATTGTCAATTGAATATGTTGAAGAGATAGAAATAATGTAGATGGAAGATGTAGAAAAATTTATGTGTGACACTTCTACAAAAGAGGATGGCTTTCTCTCAAGGGTGAAAGAATTATTTCACAATAATTGTTCAAATAAAGGTCACATTACAATCCTAATTATTGAAAAACACCACTACAAATAAATGTTATGTATATAGTTCATTCTTGTCCAGTTTTAGACTTTTACTTCTTCTAATTACTTGTATTGGAATTTGTGTTTTCACATTGTTCTATGTAACTTTAATGAAGAAGAGAACAAGAAAAAACAAATTTATTTTTATAGAAGATCTCTTCAATGGATGTTACCAGTAAATATATTAGTTAAGAAAGAAAAGCATAATTTTACATAGATTTTGTTCATGATAGGCATATCTATTGATTACAATTCTTATTCATTACAGTAAAACTTGCATTAGTATTATAAAAAAATCAACAATATATAATGTTCTCACATCATCATGGAGAAATGTTTTCCATAAAATTGACTCTTATCTATTTTTTTCAAATTTTTACATCATCTAAATAGGTGTGTTGGGATTTATAATTCCCCTTTCATGAACATATATTATTACAAGCATTCCACTATTAGTCTTTTTTAAAACCTATATCCCAATTTTGACCATAGTTCTACTCCAAATAGGGTATATGTAGGATCATGGTCAACCAAACTATGCTCTTAAGTGGCAATAAAAAATTAGAAAATTAGGGTTATCTCAACATGACCTGCAATTTTCTACTTGTTATTAACTTTAAATCAAAAAGTTGAGAGAAAAGAATCCCTAGAAAATTAAATCTAGTTTCTAAACTACTAGAACATATCTAAAAAAAAAAAAAAATGATTGGTCAAAATTTTGAATTTTACTGTAATATTACAAAAATTTTAGAACAAAAATAAGAAGTAGATGTATGCTTGACTACCTTAATCAAAATCAAATGATAATATTTTTAAATAAAATTCTAGATATAAGTAGTAGACTCATGTTTGGATGTGACACATATTTTTGGTATTTTTATTCTAAATAAATAATAATTAATTAATTTTTTACTTTAGTATTTTTGGAAATAAAAAACTCTCATTTCTGACCACCTTAACTAATTCAAAACTTAGCAATATTTCATTTTTCAATTTTTTTTCCTTATAGTAGAAGAAACATAAAATGTGATGCATCTTTTAGATTTAAAAAATGTTGTACCATCTAAAACTTATAGTTGTTTTTCAAGTAGTTTTTCAGTCAACACTTTATATGTAAATCCATTAAAAAATAAGTAATAATTACTTCCTAAACTCATAATTTGACAAACCTTAATTTATGGAAAGATAAGAATATTCTTAAGAAACCCTTTTCATTTCATTGAATTTTGATGAAAAAATAATCATCAGCTACATGTTTGAAGTAAAAATCACATAAAAATAGGTCAAAAACACATTTTTAGGATGCTTTTAAAGTTGAGCATATAGGGTTGGTATCAAAAGATATAGTAGACCTTATAAGGATATTAATTTTTTTCATTTAGTAGCAAGGTGGGTGGGAAAAAACTTGGAATAGATTTTGAAATGGTTTGAGATATTTTAGAACTAAATATTGTTTAGATCGCCACTTTTTGGCACACCATGATCCTACACATACCCAATACTTGAACACCACACCTAAATCTCATACTTCCCTTAACCATGTCCCTTTTTTTAGTGTAACATTTAACCACTTATTAACCCTAACCACAACACTAAGTGTCATCCAAACAAAAATTATAAACATTGCATCCTAAAGCTATATGTGACTATACTAAGGGTTTAGTAAATTATACACCTAACTTTAACCCTATATCTACTACTAGATAGAAATAATATTATATTTTTAATAGTGGGTTTTACACACACACACACACACACACACACACACACACACACACACACAGAGATTAAAGACAATCTCTGAGGAGAGTAGGAAGGGATGGGAGGAGTGAGTACACATCACAAAATATATATGACTATCACAATAGCACTAGTCATGAGCATTTTAATATGACTAACTCACATAAAAATAAAAATAAACCTAATAGTTACCATAACACTAATTTAAAGTGTAATAATTATAGCACTAACATCAATTGTAATAGCAATAATAGCCCTGAAAAATAACCTTAATTGCAATAATAATATAAACCCTATGTCTAACTCTAACCTAACCCTAATTCTATCTCTAACTTAAACTCTAACCCCAACTCTAACTCTACCCTTAACTCTAACTCTAATTCTAGCCCTAATCGTAACCCTAAGACTATATTAACTCTACTTTTAATCCTAACCATAATTCTAACACTAGCCATTACTCTAACTTTAATTCTAACTCTTACTCTAACTTGAACACAAACCATAAATATAACTCTAACTCAAATTTCTAACCCTAATCCAAACAGAAATTATAACCCTAACTCTAACCCTAACCCTAATTATTGCCACAATTCTATCATTAAGTCTAACTCTAAGTCTAATTTTCACTCTATCTCTAATTCTAACCCTAACCCTTAACTTAAATATAACTCTAACCCTAACCCTAACCCTAACCCTAGCTTTAACTCTTACTCTAACTCTAACTCTACCTCTAACCCAAACCCTAACCCTAACCATAATCCTAACTATAACCCTAGCCCTAACTCTACATATAACCCTATATCTAATAGTAATTCTAATCCTAACCCTAACACTAATTCTAACCCTAACTTTAATTCTAACCCTAACTCAACTTTAATATTAGCTCTAAATCTAAGTTGAAACATAACTCTTACTCTAGCCCTAACCCTAATCCTAAACCTAACCCTAACTATAAGCTTAACCATAATCATAACTATAATTTTAAATCTACCCCTAATCCTAACTCTAACTCTATTTATAACCCTAACTCTAGCCCTAACTCCAATTCTAACCCTAACTCTAACTCTAATTATAACTATAATCCTAACCCTAGCCATAAATCTAACTCTAATTATAACCCTATTCCTAACACTAACCCTAACCCTAACACTAACTCTAATTCAAATTGTAACCCTAACCCTAATGCTAACCTAAACTTTAATTATAGCCCTAATGATAACCCTAACCCTAACCCTAATTCTAAACTTAACTTTAATCCTAACTCTAATTCTAACTCTAACCCTAACTCTACTTCTAACTCTAACCTAACTATAGCCCTAATTGTAACCC
>CM053788.1:421882266-421892266 GCA_028749045.1 Cupressus sempervirens | reverse complement strand
AGTCATTCACCCTGATGGTGGGGTGTAGGTGGAGTCTACAGTGGTACCAATGGTGGGCTAGAAGGATTATACGAGTTATATAGTGGCTCTAGGATGGAAGGAATCGGTCCTTGCAGAGAAGATAATTCATTCCCCATTGGAAATACCCAAGATGATTAGCAGTGATGAGGGGGTGGAAATTGTTGTTCTAGATAGCTTGGTTGACAGTGTGTTAGTGAACCTAAAGCTCTACCTGATTGATAGGTTTGTTGCCTTTTGCCCATCGATTAAGATGGTTAGGAAGTGGGTTAGTCAAAGATTGAAGTTGAAGGGGAGTGTAATGGTTTTAGCCATGATAGGGGGGTTTGTTTTGTTTTAAATTCAAAGCTTCTAAAGATATGACAAGGGTAATGGTTAGGTCTTGGTCATATGGAAAATGTAGTCTGGTGGTGGCTAAGTGGCACCCAAAATTGGATCTAGTGAAAGAGCTGAGCAGGATGACACCAGTATATGTCAAGCTTCGAGGACTCCCACTCAAGTTCTGGCATAAGAAGATCTTGAAATCAATCAAAAACTCCTTTGGACATTCTTCTGTTGTAGATATAGTCACTATATAGAGGTCTAGGTTGGTGTATGTGAGATTCAATGTGAATGTGGCTGCAAGTACTTCCTTACCCGAGTCTATTACTTCGAGCTCAAATTGGGAAAAAAAATCCAACCCATCATTTACAAAAATGTGGGATTGTTCTACTAGAAATTCTTATCATTTTGGCGTTTGATTGTGGACTACATGATGTTTAATAAGACATCTAACGAGGTGACAACAAGGGAAAATAAAGTGGAGGTGGCTCCTCTGGATGTAGAGGAAAAGGGAGATGTGCTTCTAGTTAACAAAGATAGAGAGCTAGAAGAGAAGGGAGAGACTTCTTTTCCCAGGAAGGTGCTAGAAGATAAGAATGTTAATCCTCAAGTAGAGATGGTGACGGTTAGGACAAAAGCTTTAGAACCCCACCAGAGTGAGGGTGAGCCCTGTAGGATGAAGGTCTTTAAGAAGCCTTGTGAACTAGAAGGGTAATTAGGTGGGTTAGAGGAAGGGGAAATCTCCTTAGAGGAAGAGACCCTACCCTTTCTACAATGAATTGAAGAGATCCTAAGCACTCCTTCAAAAAACTTGGTGATTGAGGAGGTGCTCGGGGAAGGGAGAGATAAAGGAAAGGTAAAAGACTTGGTGGAAGGAGGGGAGGTGACTAGAGAGTGAAGAGGATCCACCAATTCCTAAGAGGGTGGATTGTTTGTCATTATTGGAGGATGGGGAAAGGAAGTGGAAAACTCAAAGAAGGAAGACTAGAGTCTCAAAGAAATATGAGGTGGTAGTGGAGTTAAAGATGGATGTAGGGAAATCTAGGAAATAGAGTAGAAGAATCAAGAAGATGGCAATGGAGGTGGCAAGTGGTAGGAAGCCCACCTTGGAGTCCCTGACAAAGGGTAGAAAATGATTATTCTATCATGGAATATGAGGGGGTTGAATAGCCCCCAAAAGCAGTTTGCTCTCATGCAGTGCAACTGTCTAACCTACAAGTTGATATCCTTTTGATCCAACAAGTTAAAATGACCATGTCTAATTTGAAAAGTATTGCTAGTTATCTTTGGCCAGGGGCTGATGTCTTTTATAGTGAAGCGGAGGGGGTGTCAAGAGGTGTGGCTACTTTCTAGAACCCAAGTGCTAGTAAAGGAAGTTTACTTCACTATTCTAGGTATGATCTTATTACTAAACATAAGAAGGGTGATAAGATATGGAATATCATCAATGTGTATGCTCCAAACACTAGACAAGGAAGATTTTTTCTTTGGGAGGAGCTATCTATTTTTCTCTCTCGAAATTAAAATAATTTTTGTATGGAAAATTTCAACTCACCTCTATACCCTTTAGAGAAGGTTGGAGGAATGGTATATTTTAATGACAACATGAAGGATTTGGCTGATTTCATTAATAAAAATGATTTAATGGATATGGAGATACATGGAGTGAAGTTCACATGGTCGAACAATAGGAAGGGAGCTGACCTTATCCAAGTCAAACTTGACAGACTTTTTGTTCTGGCTGGTTGGGAGGGCCTAACTTCCTCCTGCCTCATGAGATTACTCAGGACTATCTCTGATCACACTCCCATCTTTTTAATTTGGAAAGAAGAGTCCCAAGGGGGGGGGGGGCAAGGCCTTTTAGATTTGAAATTATATGGAAATCTCATCCTAATTTCAATGCTATGGTGGTAGAGTGGTGGGGGATTTGTGTGGAAGTGACTATTATGTATAGACTTTCTGCTAAGTTGGAGAATGTTAGAAGGAATGTGCGGTCCTAAAAGAAGAGATATTTTGGTTATATATTTAAGAATACGGTAGAGGTGGATGAAAAGTTAGAATATCTTTAGAAAGCAATAGAGGAGGGCCTTGCCACAAAAAATATGATTCAAGAGGAGGACAAATGTTGAAAGGCCTGGAAAGATATGATGATTAGAGAGGAGACCTTTAGGAAGTAGAGATTCATGGTTTTATGGCTCAAGATGGGAGAGAATAATACTACATTTTTTCATAGATCAGATTCAATTCATAAAAGGAGGAATACCATTAATAATGTCAAAGAGGAAAATAACATGAAGCTTACAAAAACTGAAGAAGTAGGAAACTAGGCGACTATTTATTTCAAGATGTCTTATTTGGAAGAGTAGAGAAATATTAGGTAAGAGGATAGGCAATAGATGATTGATTCCATGTGCATGGTGATCTTGGCTAAATAAAATGAGGAACTTTCACAAGTGGTCAATGAGGAGGAAGTTCACACAACTGTCTTCTCTATGAAAGCCTATAAGTTCCTCGGACATGACAGTTTTCCCCCAACATTCTTCTAGCACTTTGGGATGTTATTAAATTGGATCTCCCCTGAGTGGCTCATGACTTCTTTAGAACTAGGAAACTTCTCAAATAGCTTAATAAAATGTTTATTTCCCTAATTCCAAAGGTTAAAGACCTGAAGGTTCTATCTAATTTTATTTTGATCAGCTTCTGCAACACTACTTATAAGTTTTTTTCTAAAATCTTGGTGAACAGATTAAAATTGATGCTGCATAAATTCATTGGGTAAACCCAGAATGGGTTTGTCCTAGGTCATCAAATCCTTGATGTCACCATAACGACTCATGAAATTTTGCACTCAATTGAGAAAAGTGATAATTTGGGTATGATTTTGAAACTCAACATCTCTAAAGCTTATGATAGGATTAATTGGTTTTTCCTATATGAAGTTATGGGTAAAATTGGTTTTAGTCAAAAAATTATAAGGATGGTGAAATCAATGGTTGAAACTGTCAACTACTTAGTGATGGTGAATGGTTCATCTTGGGGAAATTTTGGTGGGGATAGGGGACTTAGACAAGGTTTCCCCATCTCTCCCTATTTCTTTATCATGGTTGTTGAAGGTCTAGGTAGGGTATTCTTGAGAAAGATGGAAGTGGGGTGATTAAAGGCATTAGACCTGCATCCACACTTCCACCCATGGTGATACAATAGCTTTTGGATGACACCTTCCCAAGTGAGGAGTCCTCGATGGGAGACTCTAGAGCTTGGAAGTTTGTGCTCAAGATATATGCAGCTCACGCGAGACAAAAAATTAACTTGGATAAAACTAAAGTGTTCTTTTCTAACACCCCCTTAATATATGACATAGGATTGTTAATATCTTATGGTATAATACTGTAGAGCTACCTAATAGGTATTTGGGCCTCCCCTTGATCGTGAAGGATGTTAGTAACAACTTTTGGAATTACATTTTGAAGAGGATGGAAAAGAAGCTTATTGGTTGGAAGTGTAAAACTCTATGTAGTGCAGGAAAGCTTCAACTTTTGATTTCATCCCTCTATAGTTTACCTATGTACTTGCTTCCATTGTTCAAAATTACTCAAACTATGGGTGATAAATTGGAGAAAATACAACGTAATTTCCTCTAGTCAGGAGGAAGTGAGAAGGTATGGTTAAGTTTGGTTAACTTGGATATGGTTTGTAAATAGAGAAGTAGAGGAGGTTTGGGAGTAAGGAGGATAGTTGATTTGAATAATGGGCTTCTCACCAAGATTGGGTAGAACTTGATGAAGAAGCAATCTAATTGGTGCAATATTATGAAGGCTAAGTATCTTGGGAATCTGAAGTTCTCTCACTACACCTAGAGAAATGATTTCCCTAAGGGTTCTAAGATCTAGGGAAATATTGCGAAGAATAGAACCCTTTTGAAGGAAGGTGTGAGGTGGCTAGTGGGAAATAGGATTTAGATTAACTTCTGTGATGATTTGTTTCTTACAGATAAACAATTAACAAAAACAAAGTTAGGGCCCCTTCGAAACCACCTTTAGGAGTAGTGGAGAGGGATGGTAGCTAAATTTATTTTCACAAGAAGGAAGTGGAAGAAGTTTGAGCTACAAAAAAATTCTATTGGTCGAAGGGACCTCATAGTAGAGCTAAATATCTACTAGAAGGGTACAAAATCCTAGGAAGGGATTAGAATGATGAATTCATTTGGAAGGCCACTCCAATGGGGGAGTTCTTTGTTAAGTCTACCTATAAATTAATGTTTGATAAAATTTTGGAACCTAATCATTGAGGGAATGTATGGTTTAATTATCTAATACCTAAGATTAATATATTCTGGTGGACCACTATCCATGGGAAAATACTCACTATAGACAACCTTATGAAATAGGGTTTCCAATTATCAAATAGATGCTACTTGTGTAAGAAGGAGGAGGAGAATATTCTCTACTTGTTCCTTCACTATAGGTATGATTCTAATGTTTGGGGGAGGCTTTTATAGAAACTAGAGGTGGATTGGGTATTTAATAAGGATCTGGTGCTATTTTTGGAGAATTGGCAAGGCCCCTTTACTCACCCCCTCCTTGTCAGGTTGTGGAAGGTTATCCCCCCAATGTTTGTTGGGGTATCTAAAAGGAGAGAAACAATAGGGTGTTAAAGAATGAAGAGAGAGAGGAGGAAGTTGTGGTGGAAAATATTTATAAACTTATGTTAGAGAATATTGAGTTGGAGCAAGTGGAGAAAATTAGCATTCTACTTGGGAGTGCTAGAGGTTAGAGTGGCTAGGGGCTGGAAACTGGAGGAGGGGATAATGAAAATTGATAATTCCAACCTATTGGCTAGGAAAAGGACTAGATGGGAACCTCCACCTATGAATTGGGTTAATCTTAATTTTGATGGTGCTGCCAGGAAGGAAGGCTCAGTGGGAGGAGGAATGGTTAGGGATAGCAAGGGAAGGATGCTATTACCATATTTCAGATAGCTAGGGAGTGTTTCTAACAATACCATGGAGGTGATGGCTCTATATTGGGGTTTAAATTTGGTGATGAGCATGGATTGGAGAAATGTGGAAATTGAAGGTGATTCTAAAATCATCATAGAAACTGTTAAATGTAATATTAGAGAAGTATGGGCCATAAAATGTGTGATATAAGACATTAGAAACCTATTAGCCAATTTTAATAGGTTTGATTTGCATCATATATTTTAGGACATAAATAGTGTGGCAGATGGTATGGTGGTGTTAAGCCTAAAGGTGAAAGGACTAAGATGTTGGAGGGAATTTTACGCCTTGCCAAATTTGGTAAGAGAGTTAATGAGTCAAGAAATAAATTATGATGAATCCTAGCTAGAGAGATATTTTAAAATATTTTATCATGCTACTAAGTTGGCAAAAAGAAAAAAGCCAAGAAGGATAGATGGCTAGGAGGGAAGGAGATGGTATAGGTAATAATAAATTAGTAGGGCCCAAAAAAGAAATATTTTTGGAGTTAGAGAAGAAAGGTTTTTTAATGATTTTCCTATGTGTGTACTTGTATGCTAGCTAGATAAAAGGTTCAAATTTTTAATGGTTAGTGTATTTTGGGAATGATGGAAGAGATTGGGAGGAAGATAGAGGTGTTTGACACGTTAGACCAATTTCTACTAAGGACACTAATATTATTACTAATAATAATGGCCATTATTTTTGCTTAAGGGATTTTTGGTTTAAGTGTGTCATTCTTAGCAAGTGTTTTTGGGTTTTGAAGAAGAAGATAGGTTTAGGGAAATTTATAGAGATGGGTGGCAACCTTATGTGCATTGAGTCATCCATGATTAAGGAGAATGGGAGGAAGTCACTAGTGTGGTATATGTTGAAGGAAGGTTGTTTTGTGGCACTTATGGAGGCAATTAATGGGCATGATGAAATTTGTTCCATCCAATTTGTTAATTCCTAGGAGGACCACAAAGTTACACTAAATGACATATTGTTCCATATCTCTGAGGAAGTCATTTCTCTGGCGATAGGTTTGGCAATGAAGGGTAGGAAGTGGTAGAAGGTGACAAGGGTGGCCAATGAAATGAGTCTGCAATGCTTCTTCTTTTATGGAGAGGAACCTATTTGACACATACGTGGTTTTATGTGAGAGAAGCTCCCTGAGCCATGGAATGAGGTCTATTTGATGTTGATGAAGTACCTAACTCTAGAAGGGAGGTATGACACCTATTATTATTACCACTTTCCCCTCCTAAATCATTTTTCCTATTGTGATTTAATTTCCATTCGACTCTTTTTGTTGCATGATTTAGAGGACATGGTTACTGATGTAAAACAAAAAATGTGAAAAGGGGTAAATTCTACCATTTTACATCAAGGGTTAATTTTTCATTTGTATCAGTTCCACCTTGCCATTTTCCCCCCTAGGATTATGGAAATTGATATTCTAGCTCATCCTAACCCCCAACCCTAGTTGGTTCCCCTTAGGATCATGGGTCCTAGAGCCCCTACCCCACAACCATTGCCTAGCATGTCCCCAATTTATTTGAAGCCCACCCCTTTTGGAAAAAGGGAAATAGGAAAAAGGGAAAGAGATGGAACTGATGGAGTTAGAGGAGCAGGGGAGGGGGGGGAGGAGGAGGTCAGAGAGGTTAGCTAAGTCTAGTGCAAAGAGGAAATTGAAAGCAAGGGCTTTGCAAGAGGAGAAGATAGATTCTTGAAGACATAGGCCGTACCAAATAGAGGATAAAAGAGAAGGCATCAACTTTTGGGGAGGGGAGAACGGAGGAGGAGGAAGAGGAGATCTCAAACTCTTCTTTGTCTAACTTAGGAGGGGTTGAAGGAGAGAAAGGAGGTGTCTCATGTTTTGGCTACCATCGAGCTAGGGTGTGTGGACTTAATGAGGGACCAATTCCCTGATACGGTGGATAGAGTGCCCTCCCCCTTTATGATTTCCTCCCTTGTTAAGGGTTTTTCCAAGGATAATGCTAACCCCCTAGTTCTTGAGGAAGTTACTATGATGCAGGAAGATGGTTTCCCTGGAACATGTAGAAGGTCAACATGGAGATCATGAAGAAGGCTAGTAGTGAGTTGTGGAGAAGAATTCATGTGCTTGAGGAGAGAATGCACCTATTGACAAGGTTCACTGTCATAGTAACACATTCTATTTCCACCACACTAAACCTGCTTAAGGACTTAGAGGGAGACCTACTAAAGTAGGATACAAAAATGTTGTTTGACTTCCTTGCGGAAGACTGGGCAAACATCCTCCTGGGGAGGAAGGAGCGTGAAAAGCCTTAATAGTTCTCTCATTTTTATTTTTATGTTGTTAATCTACTGGTTGTTGAACTTAAAGCGGATTAAGGCTGTCATGCCTTTGTTTATATATTTATGTAGCTTTACTAGTTTTAATACAGGTAGTATGTATGTTAGGCTTGCCGATACTCTTTTAATTATGGTTCTAAACCTTGTTTTTGTTTTTTTTTAAGTGGTTGGGGTAGTTTTGGTTCATGGTTATTTGTTGGTTGTTGACTAGCTTGATTGTTTATGCGCCAACCACTTAGTTTTGGTTGCTTTTAATTAAAAAACAAATAGAAATATAAAATAAATTTGATGGGAGTTACAAACGAAATTAATTTTTAAAAATAATTTAACATAGAAAATGTCATTTAGAATTCATAAAAATGTTAAAAATCAAATTAAAATATATAATACCATTTGGCAATCATAATTATTAACAAATAGAAATAGAAAATAAATTTGATGGGAGTTACAAATGAATTTTATATTTTCAAATCGATTTAGAATAGATTCCTTGTCAACAAGAAAGAAAATGTAGCAGTTGCAAATTTTTTAATTAAATATTAAATTATTAAATAATAAAATAATAATGCATTCTCGAAATAATAGCTAGGAAAAATAATAGGAAGTCAAATGGAAGCTGAAATATTAGGCCTGAAAAGACAAGACCCAAAAAAATAAGGCCAAAAAATAGAATCCAAAAAAATAGTGTTGAAATAATTTCATTAAAATTTTAAATACTAAATATTTTATTTGCATGCACATTCATGTTTTTTTTGTGTGGAGTGGTGAAAATTGAAATAAATTCATGGATTATGAAGAGGCATTTATTGAGGGATATGAGGAATCTCTTACAAGTTATAAAAATACTCCAAATTTCATTTTCATTTTGTGTTTTTGGAAGGAGGAAGAGGTGGAGATTATTGGAGGAGTAGATTGAAGTTTTTGAAG
The DNA here is from genome assembly GCA_028749045.1 of Cupressus sempervirens. Lineage (NCBI taxonomy): Eukaryota > Viridiplantae > Streptophyta > Pinopsida > Cupressales > Cupressaceae > Cupressus > Cupressus sempervirens. Next base: position 421,883,703 of record CM053788.1, on the reverse strand, counting down.
AGGATTTGATTGATGTTTTGGAGTGATTTTTTTGTAGGTGAGATTTCTACTTTTATATTTTTTAAATTTTAGTTTGGTTTTGCATTTAGATTTAGATTTAGATATTGTTTTACTTTTAAAATTAGTTATAATATCATACTTTGATTTAGATTTCAATTTCATTTAGTTTCATTTAGATTTAGGTTGCATTCAAAATTGTTTAGATTTGCATATAATAGTTTAGCATTGCATGTTTGATTTAGATTTAGAATTGCATTCAAAATCTATTTGATTTATATATCTGATAAAAATTTTCATTTTAATATTTAGAATGTACATGTTTCAAATAAGTTTTAGATTTGCATGTTTCATATTAGTTTTAGATTTTCATATTTCAAATGGTTTTGGTTTGCATGTTTTAGATTTGTATGCTTGATAGTAGTTATACATTTGTATGTTTTAGAAAATTTATATTTTCATGTTCCATAATTAAATGTTATTATTAATATGGATGGCAATATCACCATATCAATGAAATTTATATTATATTAAAGTTAATAATTTATTTAAAATAAACAAATCATATATTTAGTTTGTGTGTGTGTGTGTGTGTGTGTGTGTGTGTGTGTGTGTGTTTGTGTGTGTGTTGTATTTAAGTATTTTTCATGAAAAAAAAATATGCAATGTCTATGTTTGTAATGTTTCAAAAGTGGAAGGAAATGCCTCTATATTTTAAACATTACAATCTAAATGTTTCATTCAAAATAGTTTTGATCTTCATTTATCTTGTTTTGAATATTATTCATTTGAAATGAATTATGTTAATTTCTAATTTTATTTTATGATTGTTTCTATATGTTGATATTTTTTTATAAGTTTCGAAGTTTATATTTGAGTTTTAGATGTCTTGAATGGAGTATCAAACATTATTGATACTAGCCTAACTACTTCAATAGCCTCAAACAATTTATTTGGTACTGAGTTTGACAAATACCAAAAAATAATTAAAGAGTCATGCACAAATATAATTCAAGTTGCCGAGAACACAAATATTGTCAATTGAATATGTTGAGGTAATAGAAATAATGCAGATGAAAGATGTAGAAAAAATCATGCATGACACATCTGCAAATGTGGATGGGTTTCCCTCAATGACGAAAGAAGTCTTTCACAATATTTTTTCAAATAAAGGTTACAATACAACCTAATCATTGAAGGATGTGACATGTATTTACAGTATTACAAATAAATGTTATGTATATAATTTATTCTTATCTCTAGTTTTAGACTTCTACTTCTACTAATTACTTGTATAGGAAGTTGTGTTTTTCCATTTTTCTATGTAATTTTCATGAAGAAGAGAACAATAAAATAAAAGAATTGTATAAATGATGTCTTCAATGGACATGGATACTTAATATTTTATTTAAGAAAGAAAATTATAAGTCTACATATATG
>CM053788.1:421834766-421874766 GCA_028749045.1 Cupressus sempervirens | reverse complement strand
ATTGATCTTCACTTTGAAAATTTTAGGTAGATTGGAGTCTTTCAATTTAAAACATGTTTCCATCCTTGTAAAATCATTGCAAGTTGAGTCTTAAAACTCAAATTCAAATTAATTTGGATCTGAGTTGATACAATTAAAATTGCTATCCACTATCTCAGTATTATTAAATGTTTAATCCAAAGCTCAATACAAGGTTTCAATAGATTAAGTGATTAGCTCAATCTCTTCATTTAACTAATATTTTCTCTCTTCATCTCACTCACACCATTGGCATTTTATTCTAATTCCAATAAACTTCACATATATTAAGAAGTATCATTTTATTCTAATTCCAATAAACTTCACATATATTAAGAAGTTTTGTTATACTTGAGTATAGTTGGGTTGAATGTTAAGTTTAGACAAGAAGTAGAAACTACAACCTAGTTAGGAGAGACCACTAATCATCAAGTGTAAATGATTGTACACTTGGAAATTTTTAAAAATATTGAAAGTGGAAGCTACCCTAGACTTAGAGAAACCCATCAAACCTCTTGTAAAAGTACAAGAGAGTTGAGAAAAAATGTTAACCAAACAAGTGGAATTCACTAGCCACTTAGGTGAAACCTCTATACAGAATATCAAAACCACTCATGACTTAAGTAAAATTACACTCTTAGTGTAAAGTCACACTAACTTATACAAGGTGAAACCAATGTGTAGTGGAAATCAAGGGTGACTTAGAAAAAGTGCAATTCATGTCTAATAGAAATCTTGGGTTACTTAGGCAAGTCCGTACAACTTGTAGTGGGAATCAAGATTGACTTAGACTAGTTTATCCATAAATAGTAAAAATTAACATAGACTCGGAATGTAGTTTCTAAAGTGCATTTTTTTAAATGGTGGATATTAAGGCCTCCATAAGGAGGAGAAAAAAATCTCATCCTGTTGTTTTGGTAAAAATACAGAAGATAGTGTCTCCTATGCTTCCCCAAAAATGTTAATTTTTAAAAAAATATTTTCATTTTCTCTATTACTTTTTTACAAATCATGAAAGTAGATGCATACTAAAAATGTTAAATTTTTGTGTGCTTCTCCCATAAATCATTGAAAAATAATTTAATTTTTTAAATAATTTACTAGAAAAATGAGTTTGGCACAATTCAACAACTTCCTTTGCATACTTCAGAATAATTTTATCAAATTCATTGATAATCAAAAATTTTAAATTGTTCATTGAATTATATACTCAATTCTTCAAATAATTTACTAGAAAAATGAGTTTGGCACAATTCAACAACTTCCTTTGCATACTTCAGAATAATTTTATCAAATTCATTGATAATCAAAAATTTTAAATTGTTCATTGAATTATATACTCAATTCTTCATCAATATCCATCAATTTTTCCAAGAAAAATGTGATATTTCTAGATTTACTACCACCTTTTGGAAGTTGATCAAAATATGAACTTCATGACTCTTCAATCGATGGCTCTTGAAATTATTTTTTCCATTCTTTCTTCTTATCATTTTTCTTTCGATCATACCATTTTGATCTTTTTCTTTGACTCCCCATTGGACAAAAAACTAAATTTGAGAGCTTCAAATGATGTGCATACAAAATAACCTAAATTCACCTAGAAAAGTAGATATAATACAAAATGTAATAAAATCATAAAGTATATTATGAGTTCATTTTTTTATTTAAATCAATTATTTGATTTTTTATTTTATTTTAACCAAGTAATTTATTTAAATGAATAAACAAAATGATGTAAATGAAGGAATTGACCGAATTGAATAAAGAATTTATCAAAATAAATTATTTGATTCAAATTTAAAAATGTCTTGTAATACATACTTTATGATTTTATTAAATAATTAAATTATTTGATTTTAAAAAAATATTTAAAAAGTATAAATAATAGATTTAAGTTTAAAGTAAAAAAATTAAATCAATTTGAATGAAAACTATAATTCAAACAAAAAAAACAAGTTAAATTTATTTAAAATTAAAAAAAATTAATTATAAAAAAATTAAATTAATTTAAATCAATTTATTAATTTAGTTAAAAAAACTAAAAAATGCATTTAAATGTAAACTTTAGGTCTCCAATGCACTTAAGTTAGGCTGACCTTAATCTAGCCAAACATGATTCGACTGTAACTTTTGACCAAAACTAGTCCAACCAAAATTTTCTGTGGCATGGTATATTTTATTATCTAATATTCATCAATTGCCTAATTTTAAAAAGTTTTGGCTAATAATTTAGTTCTTAAAAATATTTAAAATCACCACATTTTAAAAAAAAATTAGTTCTTAAAATATTTAAGTAATGTAATATTTGCCAATTTAATAATAGAATTGTTTTTATTTTTCAAACTAAAGTAATATGCACAAATATTTTTATATCTTTTTCTAAAGGGGTTTTGATTAAAGTTTACCCTACAATGTGGCATGTCGTTTGGTAACAAATTCACTACAATTTATAGAAATGCGAAACTGTAGAGTCTTGCAACCTATTTGAACATCGAAATAATACCATTTTGTAGATCTCAAAGTGAGAATTATGCTCATCTAGATTTCATCATCTCTCAAGAAGATATATTGTATTATAAAATTATAATCTATTACAAGTAGGAACTTTATCGATTGAGACAATGCTCATTCAAAAAATTAACAAAAATACTAGGTGATACCCAAAAAAAGTTATACATCACACTAAAGGAAAAAGTGATCTTCAATACTAATTTTTTTATTGATTGACATAGATTTGATAGGAGAAAGATGGAGGGAAATGAAAATAGTTAATATCTAGGAAGTCCAAATATGAATAGTTTTAGTAGACAAAGTATACATCAAAGTTCAATTTTTATTCACATGTAATTTTGTTGTGGGAACTAGACCCCAAATATTTGCAACATTTTTTAGCAACTCAAAAATGGTGATTGAAAATTTTAAAAGAAAATTCTTTTTCAAAATAAAATTTAAACAATAATAAACAGAAACTTTATCCATTTCTATATGTTTTATCAGTTTACACCATGCTCAAATTCTAAATATTAATATCACTTTTATGTCATTAAGTTTACTAGTTTTTACATTGTTAGCCTTTTCCTTTATAAAATGGTGACAAAGGTTTGTACTTTTACCCAAATTTAGTTATCATGCACAACTACCCATGATGCAATTATCACTTTTGCATTTACATGATGTTATTTTTTACCAATTAGGATTAATTATATTCATAAAATTCAAATCTATTTATATATGTGTATTCATTCATTACTTTGTAAAATTAATAACAATGACATGTTTGATCTTGATGATGGTATGTCCCTATGTGTGAATTGCTGCTTCTTTGTTTCTATCTTCATTTTGCAATATGGTAAGGGTTCAACTATTTACATGGGACTATTGTGTGTTGGATCATTTAAATGATGATTACAAAGATTCATAGATGAATTATTTCCACTCCTACATTATTCTCTCACTTTAAACATAATGAGCACAATAATAACACTTACGATTTTTTCCATCTATAATAGTAGTACCAGGTACAATATTAATATACCATTTGGCTACTAAATATAATATCACATTGGGGGAGAGTCACAACTTAGGGCCCAATAATGATTTTTTGGCTAACATTTTCTAGTTTATCTTGCAAAAGTGTCTTATGGGAATCTATCCATTGAAGATGATGACATACTATAGCTTGGATGGATGAAAGAATCCTTATTATTTTATGGTTGATAACTGACCATTGCAGAGTTACTCTTTTTTTATTTTGTGTTGTGTATTTTGATATAAAATGTGGTTTTATTGGTTTTTCATAGGAATTCAACCAATTCTCTTTATTTATAAAGAGAGGAGATAGTGCAATATGAAATCCTATTTATATGATATACCACAATAGATGATGACGACGTGGATGCCTTTATCTATCTAGTATATATTAGTGATGCAAGGTAGAAAATAAAAAACCTTCACTTTCTATGTGCAACACTTTAAAGGAGTCTCCTAACATGGGGAATATATTACTAATGTGCTCTTGGTATTCTCCCTCTATATCAATTCTTGAGCAATTTAAAGTGATAAAATTGGGATCTATATTATATTGGTAATTTCATGGATGAAAACATAAAGAAGGAATGATAAAATTTTGTGAGTTGAATTTTGTATTTAGCTAGAAGTTTAGGTTAAAATGTGATTGGCCTAGCTTTTTAAAGCCTTATGAATTTCTTGTGAGTAACTAATATGTGAACTTAATTTTACAATAAAGGAATCATATAAATTTATTTCATCATTAAAGTTAACTAACCTATATCTATGCAATACACCAACATTCACTCCCTTATTACATTAATGAAAACAAGAGTAGAACATTGCAATGATTTTGTACTCAACCCTTTTGGATATTTGTTGATGTGTTTTTATCCATCTTCCTTCATCTCTTATAAAAAAAATAAAATCAATGGATCTTCAAACCAAAGAACTTGAAACTATTTACACAATATCAGTTCTTCCACATTCCATGCATGATAAGACACATTTCCTCCAAAATTTCACATAAGTGTGTCTAATGTCTCCTTCAATATTGTACTTGATATGTCTTTTCTCTCAAAGTTCACATATGCTAAATAAGTATATCTAATGCCTCCTTAGGTGTTATGGAAGGAAAATCTCCTCTACACTAAAAATTACCAGTAATATGTTTTCCCATGAGACACTTGTTCCTTTGAAATTTAATACTTCTTCTAATCATCACAGATGCTTCCTTGAGTACCAAACAAATTACACACTTTATATACTTCAAATGATGCAACAAATAGTGTAACTTTCTTGAAATTCAGAACATGCATCACATAATATACTTCTTATACTATAAGAAAAATAAAATAAAAATTAAATTATGTAAAGTTTTGAATTAGTTAAGTTGGTCAGGCATGGGGTTTTTTAATTATAAAAATACTATAGTAAAAAATTCATAATTTTTTTTTTAAAGAATAAAAATACCAAAAAATGTGTCACATGGGTATGAGTCTACTTCTTATATCTAGTATCTTATCAAAAAATATTATCATTTGATTTTGATTGAGGTGGTCACTCATACACCTACTTTTTGTTTTTGTCCTTAAATTTTTGTCCTATTGCATTAAAATTCAAAATTTTGACCAATCATTTTTTTCTTTCTTCAGATAAGGCCTAGTAGTTGAGAAACTAAATTCAATTTCTTGCAGATTCTTTTCTCACAACTTTTTGATTGAAAGTTCATATCAAGTTTAAAGTTGCACATCAAGTGGACATAACCTAGATTTGTTGATTTTTCATTGCCAATTTAGGGCATAGTTTGGTTGACCATGATCTTGCACATACCCTTATTCATAGTTTGTATATGAAGCTTTGTGATGTTTAGTCCTTCACATTGGAGAATAAATGATGTATTGATTTAATAGACACTAACATGAAGGCATGTACATTTTCATTAAGAATGAATGCAACTTTATGCTCACCCTCATACAATTAGTTAACATTTGGGCAGTAGAGGATAGCCAAGTTCACAACTTGTGCTAGTGACATAAGGAACAAATTGATATTAATTCAATTCTAGTTTCTACCATATTTAGAGATTATTTAGAAGGAAGTTTCTATAGAATAGAATAACATGAAGAAAGACACACATTTTTCAAACATTGACAATCTAATTGATCTAGCTATTGGGCTAGAAATTCACATTCAAATTTTGGAGAAAGTCAAGGAGCAATGGAATAAAGGGTTAGTGGAAATTTTAGCAAATCATGAGATTTTTTTTTGAGAAATATAAGATATCCCCAACAAACCCCCATCCATAAGTGGTAAAAACAAGGGGGAAATTATCAAGTCCAAAACAAGGGAGAAATCAGAGGAAAAAAATATAACAAAAAGATATACTTAAATATGTAATTGATTCATCATAGATTTAGCAAATTGAACAGTATCGACAAATCAAGATTGAAAATCCAAATTATAGTCTTAGGGGGAGAAATATAGTATGGAATGATAATCAATGATAAAAAAAAAATTCCACTAATGTCAAAGGGGGAGATTGTTGATCTCTATGTCTATGTTTCCAATTAGTGTCCTTGAACACTTAGTCATTTACTAGGCAAGTTTGAATGGTCATTGTTGCGATCGATTCATTCAATAAAGGCTAAGTACATAAGGACTTGTTTATTTTTGTGGTTCATGTCAAATAAGTTAGAGATTTCTAAGCACCATAGTTGAGACCAAGTCCGTATAAAAGCTGAGCTTATATAGTTAAGACTAAGCAAACTGTAAGATAGGTTTTACCAAATAAACATAATAGATCAAATATGTAGAAGCGAAGTGGTAGCATGAATGTTAGTGACAACTGAGTGTAAGAATATTCAGATGTCAAGAAAACCAACTATTTTGTATGAATTTTTAATCAGACAAATGCCTATGTAAACCATTTTTGGCCAACCTCTATATACATTTAATGATTGTAGAGATAGTTAAGATGGAGTTTACTCATCTTTAAAAAAGGTAATGATCCCAAGGAAATAAGATCAACCAATAAAGAAATTAGAAGGGAAATGGAAAAAGAAATGAATTGGGAACCGTTGATTATGATCTAGAAGTTTCAAAGATTATCTACTTAAAGAGGGTTCTAACCCTAGGATTATACTGAGAAGAGAATGATTGAAAAGAAGCATGGGTGTGAATGAATTGGTTAATGTGCAAGTGAAGGAGCGAAGAAGGGCATAATAGAGCAAGAAAGGATAAGTTTGAAAAGATATCAAATAGCGCAATCAATGTAGTGGACATAATGAACATGTTAGATTAAGAGATCAGATTGAGACATTGAACAAAGGAGATCAAAAATCAGCTTTTAAAGAAAAATGAGGGTTAGGTACTCAATTAGTTTTTAACAATATTGAGCCAGGGTAAATCTCTTAACTAAGTTATCCTAATAAATATATGTAAATCTCCTAATAGAGTCCTTACTTGATTGTAAGTGTAAAATCATTTAATAGGCTAAGATCTAATTGTCTTAAAGCTTTTAACAAGGTAGACCCCTCCCAAGGTAGATTCATATATTATGATCAAACCTTGAAACCCTAATAGGTTAACTTTATTGTTGCAACAATGAAGATTTGTGGGTTTCTTCCCTACCCCAATTTTACCTTCACATCAAAGTTTTTTTGGGTAACCAAATCATTTGTGTTATGTGTTGAATATTTTCATGGATGTGATGTTTTAATTTACATTTCAACATTATGGTTTTGATGATATATATTAGACAAATTAGGTGTGAAATTAGTAATTTGTTTTTGTAAGTAAAAGCTTAAGATCTTGATTCACCCCCACCCCGAGTATCTTGTTTCCCATTAAACCTTTCCAAAAAATGTATACATATAATAGATTTTATTATTTATAATAATAATTATATGATTCTAATAAATTGTTAAATAATATTTTTCATTACATCATTGAATACACACAAATAAATGCAGTTTTCAACTAGATCAACAATTACTAATTATTATAAAGGGGTTGGTTCGAGCCCAAATTTTAAAATTTTATTTTATTTCTTAATGGTTATATCCTAAAGAATATATTTGATTGGGTATAAAATAGATGGTTATAAATTCTTGAGATGCGTAACAGTAAGATGAGAATGAGTCTAAATTGTTTACCAACATTTATATAACCTCTTGATGCAATGTGATACCTAACCTCTCAAAAAATGCTTGGAAAACACTTTAAATGTACAATAAATATAATAGGACAAAAAGAATATAGAATAAAATATCATCTTATGTAAACAATATCATTAAAACTCATATTTAAACATGGAATGTGTTTATTACATAGTGCTAAGGAGATTGTATTCTTAATACAAAATTAACAGATTTGGTATATTACTAGATCTCAGAAAATTAAATCAAAATATATCACATTTATGTCCTTTGGAATCTCAATGCAAGACCATGCCTCTATGTAAATAATACCAGTCTTTAATTCCACATGTCCATCTTATATGTCAAGTTAGCTCCTAAAAACATTGCAGTGTACATGTCTTTGCATTTTCAAAATCAAAGAAATGAAAATATATTCCCCCTAGTTTCTTTATAAATCCTCCATTATCTTTTTTTCCGTTTCCTTTTAGTGACCACTTTTTATAGCTCCTATGTTGGAAAATATTCCTTTCTCCCTCTCAACATGGAACTACTCTCTCCTCCATAACATACACCATTGTTTTCTCTAACACCTAACATTTCCACTTCTCACAATTAATTGTTACATAGAATTTCCCATTGTATGCTTTAATGAGGATAAAGTTTGTGGAATGTGGTGTTACAACTACATTTACTTTAAATAAAACTTTCTCTTTTCTTATTTTTTCCCTTCCATCACAAACATCTATTAGATAATTTTCTAGCATAGGCTCAAAAAGTAGAATTTAGTGGTAGAATTAAATTTTAAGATTATGAACAATATGCAGTGAACCTCATCAATATGATAAATATACATCAAACTATTTCTTTTTCATCTTCTTTTGACATCTACTTGGATCAATATCAATAATTCTCCAAAAGGAAATTCACTTCTCTCTTCTATAACACCTTGGAATTTAATCCACTTTTAGCCTTCCTCACAAAACATTCTTCATCACTACCTTTCAAAATAGTTGTCTATGAAACATTTCTAGCAATGTCATGGGAAAAAAAGACTTCATTTTTCAGTTTCTTTTCACACACATTAATTTTTAAATCATCAAATTCAATAAAATAAAGTGTACCTCCTCTACTATTACTAGAACTTATCTTTCACCCTCTATCCAACTAATCTCACTTCTCATATCCCCTAGTTAATCATACAAGTATTTCCCCATATATAAATCAACAATAATAACACCCATCTATACCATCTCTTTCATATTCACTATCTCATTCATCTTAACGTACAAATGATATTTAAAATATTCAAGAGAGTATATCTTTACCCCTTTCATGTATTCTTCTTCTATTCGCACAAAACCTAACTTCATATTATCTACTTCAATTTTTTTCATAAAAAATAATTTTTTTATGTGTTACTTCTTTAATTGAAACTTTTTCTTCACCATTGTGTATTACCACATCTTCATCACCTTCACTAAGTCATTCATTAAATTTAAGACCCAAAAAGTCCATATCAAATTCAACAGCTTAAGTATATTCATGGCTTGTCACAAAAAGACCAATGTATTCTATATGTTTACCTTGTTCATTAAATTCTTCAATTACATCTGTATATTAATTTTTTTGACCAAATATATTCTCATGACCACTCTTTGCTGCATTTTTTAAACCAACAACACTTCATGTTGTCACCTCTTCAAGGTAACTCACTTTCCTCTTTAAGTTCCTCTAACCAAACTCTAAATTTCTAGTGTTTTTTAATTAGCTAGAATAAATGGCTAGACTATTCATGACATCCTTCATCCCATTTTGTACCATCTCTTTGATATCTAAAATCTTATTCTTTTCACTAATCTTCTTCACCTTCTTCCAAATATCTTTATGTCTTTTAGTCAAACTTGAAAATGTCCCTCCCATCATCAATCATACATGTTATTTTTCCTATTTCTACTATTTATTTATGAAGTCTATAGGAATTATATTTTTCCTCCCAATATATATTTCCTCTATTTTGTAATAGGAAGTACTTATTTTACCTTGATCACCTTTTTCTCTTCTGTTTCCTATTACCTAATGTGAACTTTTTCAAAGAAAAGTTGCTCAAATTAGTGATACTACTTCCACTTCAAAATTTATTATCTAAATTACAAACTATATGGCTTATGGTACATAGGACATGCACTTCCTTCAACCTTCTCTAAGAAAAATACTGCAAAATCCCTCACATTTGGATATTTATTTACACATTCATGAATTTGAACATTAGGTTTTAGTACCAAGATGTCTCCCTCTGATGAGTCGACCTAGACACTCAACATCTTCTAGGAAGATGAAGCTCTAATACCATTGACGTATGATGAACATCACACAAACCTCATACACAAATTTCAAGTACAAATTTAAATTTGAATAAAAAATAAATATCATATAAAATTAATTCACAAGTAAATAAGAAAAATGAGGAGAACTATCTAATTTCTCCCAAGTTTCTCCTACAATCTAAGTTCCTAATTACATAATTTTTATGGATCATCACTAAGAAATATGGCACTACAATAAATTCATCCTACACATGAGATATAACTACACTCTTTTCTTTTTCATCTTTAATTTAAAACTATTATAACTTAGTCTTCTAAGTATTGCTTCAATTTGTAAACGTGATACCCTAATGTTGCACAAGTCCACTTCCATTTTAATTAAAAAAACATAAACTAATACAATAAAATATTAGAACATTTCCAAAAATCACTTTGAAATAAGGTCACTATGATATTCTATAACATTTATGTAAATATTTTCATAATCCACCTCTTATAAGAGTCAATCAAAGTGATCAATTATGACAAATATTAACTCCACAAGAATATGTTGTAAGATGTGCACAACTACTTGTCACCTAGACACCCACATGTGAAGAGATTCTCCTTAAACATAGACAATTTGGTATTTTAGAATATTTACTACCCAATAACTACCACCACCAATAACTAAAGTGAAAGATTCAAAGAATATGCAAGAAGATGTCACACTACCATGTCACACTTAGATATGATATATGCAGATCTTAAGAATGGGACAAATTATAATTGTGAATATGTAATCACAAAATAGAGTTCAATGATCATACCACTCTTTTACGCTACAAGGAATTTGAGCATAAAACATTATCACTAAAAGAAAAATGTTTTTTGACCTCCTCTTTATCACCTTCCAATACTTATCAAGTATAAACATTCTCCTTTGACAAATCAAATCTACAAATGACCTTCTAAATGCATAATATATTCCTAAATAAATTGACCACCTATTTAAAGTGTATATCATATTCTCCTTTGATCTTATAATATTCAAACCACCATAGGATGACCATCTTTACCAAAATGCACTTGTAATAAGATCTATAATATCATAGAAATCTTCTGGACACCAAGCATCACAAGAAAAGTATTTTTGAACTAACTCACCCATAACTCTAAAATCATCATCATCCTCAAATTTAATAAAATATGAGTAGTTAATATTACCTTTTTCGACATCCTCATCATACTGCATCCATATTTAAAATAATATTCAAAAATTAATTTTATCTCAGTTGCATTTACTAATTCAAATTCAACTTTCACTTCAGCATGACATGTCATTGTTTTTATTCATTTCAAAAAACATGTTCTTTTTCAATTTACTCTTCTTCTACAAATTGTTTATTCTCTTCTTTGAAGCCTTCAACAAGACATATTGTTGGCTTATCTCTTTGAACCATAACCAATTTATCCCACTCCACTTCTATTGCTACAATACTCATTAACAAATAATCTCCTTCCATTTTCGAAGCCTCACAAAACCTTAACAACATAAATTCTTAAAATACTATAGCTCCAAAAATTTGGCAATATTTTTACAAAATCCTCTTTCAAAACCACCAAATCCTCAACTCCTTGAATAAACTATGTCATCTTTCTTGAAAGTTTCATAAACACGTGTAATAAATCTTCTAGACAATCCTCTAAGTAGCTCTTCTTGCAAGTTGCATATACATATGCAACAAACTCACACACACTCCACATTAAGGTCCTAGTACAAATTGCTCCACATTTGATTTTGTTCTTGTACACTTTGAAACACTAGTTGTAATACTATTGATGTAATGGCTTAACAAACATCTCAAAAAGTATTTGCAACACACTTCAAACAAAGAAACAATCTGATTTACAACAACAATTCAGATAGATTTATATATCAATTTGTAAAAAAAACCTCGTTGAAATTCTTATTGAAAGCTAAAATATATTTACAATATGTAGCGAACCAACACAATTGACTTCTTCATACAAAACTGGTTTCGTAGCTATTCTTAGACTTAAAGAAAAATTAAAAACATCTCCCCCTTCTATCCTATTAACCCTTTTCCAAGACCACACATCTATACAACAACCACATTCTCTTACACCACACTTCCACCTTATGTGTTGTGTCATCTCTTGATAGCCTTGGAGAGTCCATCACTCCCCATCTTCAAAAATGAGGGAATGAAATTTAAAATTTCTCCCCTTTTCTCTATACCTCTCATGGTCTCAGTAATCCCTTGTTCCTAAATCAACTGTTATTTGGATTTATTAGCAAGTAAACTTTATTTTACTCCAATAATCCTTTTCATCACTATTTAAATAATTAAAAAAAGTGAATCCTAAAATCTTACACTCAATCTAATAGGCATTGTCATTGAAGGAAGAACAACTACACAAGTATGACCTCTTTAATATTAACCACCTCACAATCATGTAAAAGAGAAACAATCTAGTTGTCCTTTTTTTATAAAATATGTTGTGTGTTCTTTGTTATTTTTTATTTTCTTGAAATATTATGACTTCTTTTGAAGTTCTTTCAAATCAATGGAAGCTTGAATTTGAAGAATAAAGGAAATAAACTGCTAATTAACATTTAGCCTTCAATTTATTTCGGGTTTCCTAATCATGTTTCCTTTCTTTTTAGGTTTGTAGGATTTTTTTAATTCTGGTCAAAGGTGCATTTTGTGGGAAAGATAGCCATGTCCTTTCTATATTACTATTATTAGTTTGACCAATATATTCAATAATAGATAAATAGAGCACTAATTTTTATCATTAAAGAAATTTATAATTTAATAATACTATTGAATATTTGCCCATTATATCAAATCATGTTTCAATAGAATATTACTATTAATTGTTCAATAAATAAATCTAATGATATTTAAATAGAATATTAATTTATAAATTAAATTAGATATTTGTTTAAATAAAATGTTAATTACAATATTATGAAAATTTTAAATAAATGCTAATCTATATAATACTATCAATTATTTCAGTAGAAAATTAGAAAATGTTAAAATAAAATATTTATTAATTATCAAACTCGAAGATTATTATATAAAACAAATTCGAACATATTAATGTTAAGTTCAAAATCTTAAAAGTCACACTAAGATTTGAATTCAAAACGAGGAAGAATACTCCATAATAGTGGGACCAATCATAAGTTAGTGACAGAAGACTGCAGAAAAATAATCAGAAATGTCCTTATCATGAATTCCTTAAAGAGAAACCTAATCAGGAATGTCCTTATCATTACCATTAACAGAAGTGAACAAAACATGAAGCTCAAGTAATATCACTTTGGACTTGTATGCATAAATGTAGTTACAGCTATATACTCTGCAGTCAATTCGAATAAGTTAGCCACAACTGACATAAGGTTTAATATACCAATGCAAAGGAATTTCATTTATAAACAGAAGTGAACAAAACATGAATAAATCTGATGCTTCACTCTATCCATTTCCCTCTTCATTTTCTTCACAGATGTTGAATTCAAATATAAAGATAATCCATATTAATGGCTGTATTCACAATAATCAGGACCACAATACCTTGGAGGGTTTAAACTCCTACATGCATTATTTTTCTTCTCATTCAAACATGCAAAGAAAGATTGCTAATCCAAAACATGGGAATAGCAAAGCAAAGAGTGCAATATATATAGAAGAAGCAATAAAGGAAACGACCCATCTCATGAAAATAACTGGCAACAATTTTGAACAAAAATCTACAGCATAGGTTCTTTTAGTAAAGATAACATGGAGGCCATAATGCTTTTTCCAGGCCAGCAAAATTCTGAAAAGAAGAAATACTATGCTACGTAATTAGAATATTGAAACTTTTCGTGATGTGATGTTGTAACGATTCATTTAGCTGTGCAAGGATTTTAATGTTGCAAGGCAATAGATTCTATCAAGTACTCTTAAAAATATATACTATTGATAAGTAGGACATGATTTCCACAGCTAGTCAAATTGTGATGTGAATATCAGGATTTAACTGTGTGATTTTGAGTCAAACTCGATGACCCATGTTTCATGAGTAGTGATTCAACATGAATTCATCTCTCATGAGAATAAATGGAACACTTAACACTCATTGGATCTAGGTGATGCTCACAGGGGTGAAGCACCGGGACTTCCCGAGAGGTCACCCATCCCAATACTACTCCAGCCTGAGCGCGCTTAACTACGGAGTTTCCTCCACAGTTAAACCCAAAGCTTGCAACCCCATTTGCAAAACCTTCACCAAGTGTTGTGCCTTATGAACCATTCATTAGAAAGCCCCTTAAGCTCATCAATTGATAAGTAGGACATGATTTCCACAGCTAGTAAAATTGTGATGTGAATATCAGGATTTAACTGTGTGATTTTGAGTCAAACTCAATGACCCATGTTTCATGAGTAGTGATTCAACATGAATCCATCTCTCATGAGAATAAATGAAACACTTAACACTCATTGGATCTAGGTGATGCTCACAGGGGTGAAGCACCGAGACTTCCCGGGAGGTCACCCATCCCAGTACTACTCCAGCTTGAGCGCGCTTAACTACGGAGTTTCCTCCACAGTTAAACCCAAAGCTTGCAACCCCATTTGCAAAACCTTCACCAAGTGTTGTGCCTTATGAACCATTCATTAGAAAGCCCCTTAAGCTCATCAATTGATAAGTAAGACATGATTTCCACAGCTAGTCAAATTGTGATGTGAATATCAGGATTTAACTGTGTGATTTTGAGTCAAACTCGATGACCCATGTTTCATGAGTAGTGATTCAACATGAATCCATCTCTCATGATGAATAAATGGAACACTTAACACTCATTGGATCTAGGTGATGCTCACAGGGGTGAAGCACCGGGACTTCCCGGGAGGTCACCCATCCCAGTACTACTCCAACCTGAGTGCGCTTAACTACGGAGTTTCCTCCACAGTTAAACCTAAAGCTTGCAACCCCATTTGCAAAACCTTCACCAAGTGTTGTGCCTTATGAACCATTCATTAGAAAGCCCCTTAAGCTCATCAATTGATAAGTAGGACATGATTTCCACAGCTAGTCAAATTGTGATGTGAATATCAGGATTTAACTGTGTGATTTTGAGTCAAACTTGATGACCCATGTTTCATGAGTAGTGATTCAACATGAATCCATCTCTCATGAGAATAAATTGAACACTTAACACTCATTGGATCACGGTGATGCTCATAGGGGTGAAGCACCGGGACTTCCAATGAATTAAGTTCGAATATAGTTCCATTGAATTCTATCTAGATCCAATGAGTGTTAAGTGTTCCATTTATTCTCATGAGAGATGGATTCATGTTGAATCACTACTCATGAAACATGGGTCATCGAGTTTGACTCAAAATCACACAGTTAAATCCTGATATTCACATCACAGTATATACTATTGTTATAGAAGCTATACAACTTTCTTTCATTATGTTAAAGTGGTTTAGAAAATAATAAAATTGTGAAAGTATCTGTTGTGTTGACAGTCCAGTGATTATTGTCCATTCATGTTGCTGAGCATCCATATTTACAGTACTCCTAACTAAAACGATGTTGAAAGCCCATCCATGGTATTAACCATTTTTTGGGATTTGATGAGAATACTCCAAGCATTCGGGTCTATTTAGTTTGAAAATATAATATATGTGGTAAAAGACTAATAATTACTGTAAGAATATGAATACATGACTGGTGAAGAGTTTTTTAACAAAAAATATTTAAAATATTAAGAAATAGAATTCTAAAAACATATAAATTAACATTTTTTCATAATTTATAAATTAAACAATATTTAAATTGTTAAAAAGTTGGAATATGATTCCTTGACAATTTGTATTTAAGTTTAAAATAATGTATATTTTATAGAGTAAAATAAATATGTTTAACTATTGATTTATTTTAATCTAATAAAATTTTAAATAAATAATTTAGAATTATGTAATGAAATAGGAATCTATGGACTAATTTGTAACTTGTAAGTCTCTCATGAAGGAGGTCTTAGGTTGAATATATTCGAACTTAATTCATAATAATAAATAATTTTAATAAATAATGATAATTGATCTAGACTTCGACCTATTACCTATAAAAAAATTGAATCTATAGATTAAAATTATAAGAATGATAATTGATTTTTTGATTTTAAAGATGTTTTAGATATTTTATTTTGGAAAGATAAATGATTGATGTACCATTGAATTCTATCTATTTTAAGATAGTATATGATTTTGGGTTGTCTAGTTTGTTTCAAAGTCATGATAGGATAAAATGTGCAGATTTGATTTTTACTAAATGTGCACATCAAAATTTTAAAATATTACTAGTTCCAATTTTTTTAATTGTTGACACAGAGCAATGTTTCGAAACATGCAGAGAAGATCATTACATCACATAGGCCATGTTATCAAGGGTCAACCTCCTAGAGAAAACAATTTGTCATCATTGAAATTATCAAGGCTTACAATATTCATACATGAAAATGATCTAGAGTGATTACATACAAATTGATAAATTTTATTATATTGATTGATCTCATTTTTGGATAGGTTTGATTGCATTATGTTATTCCATTAAAATGGGTCCAAAATGAATTGAAATTCACATGGATGTCAAAATCTTACCTTAAATTTTTTGCCACTTCAAGACACATTTAATTGAAAAATTATCACACATCTTAATTTAAATAGGAAATTATGAGTATTTATAGAAAATAAATAATTTTACTTCAAAGGATATAATAATTTATATAAAATTACGGACCCCCTGTATATTTCATTCTAAAAATTGATCCTTCAAAATATATGCAATGCATTAGAAACTAGAGAGTATGAAAATATGTGTCTCAAGAGTACCTTTTTTTTTGGTGTGTGTGTGTGTGTGTGTGTGTTTGTGTGTGTGTGCGTGTGCGTGCGTGCATGTGTGTGTGTGTGTGTGTGTGTGTGTGTGTGTGTGTGTGTGTGTGTGTGTGTGTGTGTGTGTGTGTGTGTGTGTGTGTGTGTGTGTGTGTGTGTGTGTGTGTGTGTGTGTGTGTGTGTGTGTGTGTGTGTGTGTGTGTGTGTGTGAGAGAGAGAGAGAGAGAGAGAGAGAGAGATGCAAAATCAACACAATATCATTTAGGCCATAGAACTACTCCTATGGTTTATTTAAGAATAACATGTTTCAATATTTATCATCCATTATAGTCTATCATTGAAAAAGTTATTGCACATGAAATGTGGAGTGAAAGGTGTATGGATGAACTCATGAGAAACCTTTTTGAATGACCAAAATGGTTAAGCCCGTAACATATGCACTTTCATAAACATATGAATTAATAAGGTTATATTATCTAAATTTCATTTTATAATTAGTGAAGTTGTTATTAGTATTTATTTTTATTTTATTTTATTAAAATGTGATGTAAAAATTAATTTAACTATAAAATAGTATATTATATTTCAAAAATTTATTGCATCCTATTTTGAATTTTGATCAAATTTTATTAAATTTAATGAGCCATTTGAAATTCCTAATTTAAACAGTAAAATCCAAATTAAACTAACCAAACTAGCTGAAATATTTATTAAATTATTAAAATACAATTTACAAAATAATGCATCTTGAGGGAAACATCCATCAAGATAAACAAAATCTATATAAGTCCTAACCAGTGTGATAAATATATCCTAGAAATGCAAAAAGAAACAATCCACTATATCTCAATGCATGAAATAGCCAAAAAGTATTAGATTAAAGTAGATAGAAACTGAATAGTTGATAAGAGAGAACCATAAGACCATTTCTTCAAACCTGTGTAAAGAGGTTAAAATACATCATCATCAAAGGAACAAATTAGAAGTAGCATTCTCCCTTAGAATGGAATATAGTAATTAACAAATGTGAAAGAAGAGTAGCTAGTAAATGCAAAGTAGCCATGATTAGAAGAAGCATCAACATCCAACAAAGCTACAACATTGTGGGGAGAAATAACCTCAGGTAGTTAATCACTACAATCCTCAAGATGGTTAACTATTTTATGTAAGCTATTGATAGCTTGCCTGTAATGCCCTGCCAAGGGATCCAAAGAATTTTACTAAGTTTGCCAAACAATTTTTTTTTTTAAACATAAAAGATAAAACCATTCATAACATTTGTGGAAGCAATATCAACAATTCAAATGAAAATAAACATAACATATATACATAACAGGCTACATTCTTTAAAGATCCCTTAATGTTGTATCACATCTAAATTAACTATTCATCTAACATCCCATCCTTATGAAATAACAATGATACATCCAATGTACTTAAACAATATACAAGTGTCCTTTTGTAATTATATTTTAGTTTAGCTCAATCATCCATTGTACATATCACAGGGTATGAAAAGCTTAAAAGAATAAACATCCAAGTAAATAAAGTACATCGTCATCATCTAGTATTAATCCATGATGCAATAACATAAATAAAACCACATATCATACATGATACATCATCACAAAAGATATAAACATCCATCACAAAAGATAACCATATATCACAAACATAAATAACTAAGTGCACAGTTCCTCCCAACCGTAAATAGCATTATCAGACCATCGTGGATCCTAGCCATCCCTCCGTGCATAACATTCCAAAGCACCGAAGAGATCATCGGTATTAACATAGTAGGAATGTGACTCCTAAAACATCCTACTAACATGCAAAGTAAAGCATAATAAATCATCAACTAACATATGCAAAGTAAAGCAAATCATCAATATAAGAAACAGACTAGTAAATACATCTATCATAAGGTATATTATCTATCATAATGCTCCAAGAACATAATGAATAATAAATACCAACCAAGGATACTCCAACCACGGTGTCTCGGACGGATCTCAAATGATAAGAGTGAAAATACACTACCACCCGACCGCATGGAACCTAAGTGGTTCACTCCCACCATGCTGAGGAGATAATCTCAAGTCCCAAATAGGATATCAATACACATAGCATAAAAAGTTCAGGAATCCTAAATATACTAACTCAAAAGTTCCATCACACAAAACCGACATCTAATTCTCAGAGGCACACAAAGACATGTAGGAAACCTACTCTACAAGCGAGAAAGTGTTATTGCAATTATCACGTACAAGTTACCCTGGTAGTTAGCTAAACTCTATGGGTCCATACTAATCTCATGCGGCCACTAGTATCCTCTCATACTGACGAGGCATACTATGGAATGCACGGTCGCAACCATGCATTCTCACTACTCCCATCCTAGCCTGTACAAGCACTCAAGGCATGAGTGAGAACATCAACAATTATCTTTTTAGGTTCATTTAATCCCCATTTAGTGTGTAAATGTTATCACTTATTAACCAAACTTACAATGAGTTACCCTGGCAGCCACTTAGGGACCCGGCCCCCATTGCAAGCCACTTCTTGACACTACAAGTAGATTACCTACCCTAAGCTCATGGAATCATAAATCTCAAAATTATAAAAGATAATCCATAATAAAATCATCAAATATCCATAATAAGAATCATCAAATCTCCAAGATAAGAATCATCAAATCTCCATGAGCATCTGGAAAAGCATCCATAGAAAATCATGACCACAACAGTTCTCTATTAGAAACTGAAGGCATCACTGATAATCATAAGTATCCATTGGTTCTCAATAACCACAATATATCTCAAGATAAATCACAATATCCATTGGTTCTCAACAAGCAACCAAGAATATTTCAAAATCATACTGATCGAAGACTCCAAAATGGTTGAGTCAAACATGTCACAACATGACATCATCAAGAAATAAATCCACATTTCAGTCCCATCATGGTGACTAGAAAGTAATCCAAGGATAACTGATCAATGACTCAAAAATGATTAGCTCAAGTGTCTCATATATATCTCAGCTTCACACATGAAGACTGATCAACAAATACGAATAGTAAATACAAACATTTCATAGAGCATACGATCACATTACCATGGTTGGGCTTATAAAGATCAAGACCAAATAAGATCAACACGCCATCATATCTCATAACCCCCGAGCGTCTGGTAACATCCTAGGACTGGTCAACACTAGTCAACCCAAAATCCAAAACAAGAAGCATATAGAATACATGATGCAAACATATGTTTTGGTTTACTAGATTCACATAGTTGAATAATGTGTAGGGGTTTCCAGATTTCTGTTTGCAAGTATACTTCAAGTGTTTTAAGTTTCATCATTTGACCTACAAGTCAACCCAATTGTTCTCCGCTAGTATTATCCTTCCATTATTAAAAATTACATTCTAAGAATAACTTAAGGATAAATATTTACTCATTAAATCATTTTCTTTATTCGCTAAGATCCATAGTACTAATTGATCAACTCTTCTTTAATGTTACTTCTACATTTCAACATAATCAAAGGATCATTATTCATTCATAAAAGAATCAATTATCAATCTTTGATTAAGAAGATTATAACTTAATTAAAATGATCAATTTAATCAAACAATTAACATAGGTCCATATTCTAATAGTCCTCAATTAAATATTACTAAGTCTTCACCATTAAATATCTAAGGTCATCATTCAAGTCATAAGAATAAGACCTACCAACTTGATATCAATATTTCTACAATCTTATTAAAAGAATTATATCAATTAAATCTTCATTACTTAACTTAATTGTTAATTAAATCTAATTAACTCTCATTGATTGATTTAATTAATAATTACATCATCATAGCAACATTCCAATTAATATCAGTTGACTAATAACTAACTATAATTCTGTATGATAAAAGTCAACTATAATTCAATACTCAAAAGATCATATTAATAATTCAATAATAATTATTGAAAATCTTAAATGACCATATTAGTCATCTTTCAAAGAATACCAACATTCTCTTAACAAATTCATATTATCATTAATCTTTTCAAATAAGACTCTATCACACAACTTAATTATTAATATCATAGTTATAATATCAACTCAATGAATATCAATTGATTAAAAAACAATTATAATCCAACTCCAAAATTTATTATCTTTTACCAACTTCAATCAATAAATAATCTCCACTAGATTAACTCTAATCAAATTTGTTGATATCTATTTAAACCATTATTTATTAATACTTTGCT
Source organism: Cupressus sempervirens (assembly GCA_028749045.1). NCBI lineage: Eukaryota > Viridiplantae > Streptophyta > Pinopsida > Cupressales > Cupressaceae > Cupressus > Cupressus sempervirens. Next base: position 421,853,596 of record CM053788.1, on the reverse strand, counting down.
AGTCCTTACAAACATTAATAAATAATAAACTCCTCAAACTATACATACTCGATCTATAGAATCCTTCCATAAACTCATTAGTTAACATTTGGCTAACTCTTAACTCCATTAAGGTATTCAAATGTATTAACATAATAATTCAGTCTTAATCCAATATCATTCAGAGTTTCTAAATTTAAATCAACATAATATAAATTATCATCTTACAATTATTTAATCAATATTAAAATCAACCATTAGACACCATTTTCTAATTGTTCTAATAATATTTTGTCTATATAAACGTTGTTTGAAAGATATCCCTATCACAAACCAATAAGACTCATTGTAAATTTTAACATGAATAATCTCCAAATTCTTAACATTATCATCTTCATTAAACAACTCTAAAATTGTTTAACATATATTAAATAGTATCCAATACACATTATAAAAAGTCCACTATATAAACTATATTAAAATCTCTTTTCTTTTAATTTTCTCTCATCCATTTACTTAGATTGACTAATAATTAATTACACTTCTTCTACTATTAATTAATCTTAATTAAATTTGATTTAATTAGATTAGATAATAAATCATATAAAACTAATGCATATTAATAAGATTCTAATAAAGGAAGATTTCAATAATATCTTTAATTCATTCCATGCTTTGATATATTATTTTTGTGAAGTTTAAGCATAAAGAACTCTTGGTTATGGGAAATGGAGAAATATTTGTCCTTGAATAAAATAGTCTCAGTACGACGGCAATATCTCCCTAATGAACCATTGGATCGGGCTGAAATTTAAATATGTTGGAGAGGCCCAAGTTGCACCACTTCTGATTGGAGCAATCGAATAAATTCAATCTCGATAAAAAGTTATAAATAATTGAGTTCGGGTCTATCCAAGGGCCAGCGACATGACAATTTGTGATGAATTAAGAATTTCCTGTTAAAATAATTGTTCTCTAAATTTAACCATAAAAGGGTTTGTTCATATGCATCTAAAAATATAATTGATAGAAAGATTACATCTAATCATTCAAATTTTCACCATAAAATTTCTATTTTAATTCCAAATCTTGTCTTTCTAATTTAATATAAATTCGAACCCAAACTCGATTAAAATCTAATTTCTTTCTCATTTGGAACTGGGATTTTTCTATTGTTTTCTTCTCATCCAAATAAAATATCTAGATTCTAATTTCAAATATAGAGAGTATTCAGATACATAAAACAGATATGATGAAGATAAGAAGAGAAATAGTGCAAAGGGAATATGAGAATATCACGAGTGCACCTGGACACTAATGCTAATTTGCCATGCCTCAGAAGTCCATAGAAAATCCCTTCCTTCTCCATCATTCGCAATTCTTCTAATAATCCAAGCCGATCGAATCCTCCAAGTGATTAGAAGTGCTAAAAGGAGCATAGAAGCAAGTAGAAAATATATGAGCATATGAATCTTCTCCCATGCATGTAAGCTTTGAAGTTTCTATTTTTTTTAGCTTGTAGCTCAAGGCTTCCATTAAGCTTGTAGCTTCCATTAAGCTTTTCATTTAAGCTTCTATGAATGCCTGAATATCAAGAGCTTTCAAGAAACTTTTGGATTGCTTCTTGAAACTGCTGAAAGGTGTCACCAACTAAGCATGGGTCTTTTCCAATTCTTTTTTGATGAGTCATAGAATTGTAGATACCGTTTGCTTAATTGATGCACTAACCCCCGTGTTGTTGACACATGTTAATTCACATGCAATCTTATAACTCCAATTTACTTTTTAAATAATCTCTATTTAAATTTTATAAATTTCATTTTAATTTTTATAATTTTTATTATTATTATTTTATTTATTACTATATTATTATTTTATAATTATTATTAATTTTAATTTCTAGTTTTCTTTTATTTAATTCCTTTTCTCCAATAATTCACATTTAATTAATTACAATCAAAATATCAAAGATTATGATATTTTATTAATTTTCTCAAATAAATAATTTATTAATTAAATCTATTTATTAAGACTTAATTAATGGAAAATTCACCATAGACCTCCAAGATAAAATATGAAAATCCATCATAGAACAAATCATACAAAATATATCTAAAGGGTTAAAAATCATGAAATATGTCATCCAACACATTCGGTGGGCATTCAACTCAGATACTTCTCATAATTTTCCAATTAGGACAAATGGCTCAAAGGGTTGGGATTTGGACTTGAGAATTTATCTCCCCTCTCTTATCAATGAGATAATGTGATAGAGTACGCTCATCCTGGCAATTCAGGGAAGTCGATACCCGGTACCTGCAACCTACATAAAAACCATGCATCTACAAGCACAATATATATACTAAGCTAAACAGGCAATGGTAGGAAGTGGTGCATCATGTAGATCTTGACTAGCAGGTGACTACGACTCCCTTCCTTAACCACATTAGACACATACAAAAGAAAACATGCAAGGCAAACACTCACACCATACACATGCAAGTATCGGGTAAGTATCCATAAGAAAGCACATATGATAATAAATCATCTTACTAATCATCATTAATAATTGAAAGCAATGTAATAACCATCATCAATAATTGCGAACACTAAAAATAATCATCATACATACATGAAATGAAGAGTTTAAGTAATCTCATCACATAATAAACTGAATCCATAGTACAATATCTGATAATCTCAAAAGAATGTTGCTAACCAACAACATAAAACTAGTTCTAAAAGAGTTCAGCAATGATAACAAAATGTGAACTAGGGGCAGGTACTACATTGCCTATAGTAGTAAAAATCATGCAGAATGAGAAATTTCATCTAAATGGACTCCAAAATGATTGAAAAAATATTTCAAAGTAACTTGGATTACTAAAAATAGGAAAATGTCTTCCCTATATTTACATTAGTCCTAAATTTACTAAATGGAGATAAACCACTACTTGGAATATAGCCAAGCTGAAGTATATAGTTTAACAACATATTAAATCATGATCAATAAAACTAGAAATAATAAAATTCCTCATCATGAGACATAGCACCTCCTTATCTTGTAATAAGTTATAAGGATAGTTACAAAATGAGAATACCTAATCTATAGTAAAGAAGAGCATATGTGTACAAGTAATTTCATTACCAAATATCTATTTGATTACTTCCTTCATATGAGAGAAATAAATATTGAAAACCCAATATAATCTCTTGTTAGAAAATTGAGCTTCAACACTAATTCCCAACTTTTTCCAAGATGTATCAACCTTATACTTCATAAAGTAAAATATTTCATTTATATCAAACTAAATATGAAAAAATTTATATTGATGCCAACAAAATCAAGACATGAAAATAAGTAGAGCATGAAAAAATCAAATTTGTTAATCCACCTAAAACCAGCCATCCACATATATTATGTAATAAGAAATACTTAATCAGAATCAATCTACAATACCAACCAACAAAACACAAATTCCTCTCAAAACTAAATTTAAAAAATAATTAATATAAGAAGTATACCTCATCACTAAAATAAGCCTCATGGAATTTAAAGAAAAAAGTACATCAAAGAAAGTTCAAGTGAAGTCTATCCTCAACAAGGGTGTTAACATGATGAAATTCCAAATAGCACAATGAATGACTACATCATAAATGAAAATTGTTATGAGGGTTGTCATTTCAAAATCACAACTGATATCAAAGAATAATCACAACTAATGTCAAAGATTAACTAATCCATTGTGAAAATACTAGTGGACCATTTTATAGGTTTGATCTTTGTAAAAAGGAAAAAATTAATAACATACATTCACTATCCTTATTATTTTTGTAACATTTGAGCCTAGTTTACCTAGGATACATCACTAATTCTCACTTGTCTCTAGAGTTTTGGGCCAAAATTATCTTGGAGCTCGATATTGGGGTCTCCTTTAGACATTTTTAATTTTGACTAGCCCAGATCAAATTTCAATCCCAATTGGAGGGAGTGAAGTATGAAAGAACCCCCTCTCCCCTAATATGGCATGTCATAATAAAGTGAAAGCTATTCATCAAGAAATCAAGAAATCATGTTGAGAAATTGAGGATTTAGATTCAATAACTAAACACTAACATCCAATTCAATATCTCCATGTTCCCACTTCTTTAAGATCCATTAGATGAAAGAAAATCTTCTCCAAATGATGCAATTGTATCTACCTTGATATCAAAGTAGATTATTTATCAATATCAATCAAGAAGATTCATCCATATTTCTCTCGCTTCATCTTCACATGATGTTATCAAGCATTTCTACATTCTTGACCTAGGAGTTACCATTATAGATCTATACATTTGGGAGGGTATCCTTGAATCTTCATCACATTCTAAGGTCAACTCTTTGGATCTCAATCACATTCAAGAATCTTCATGAATTTATGCAACTAATAAATATGTTCATAGGTTTTTTATGAAAACTAAATAAATAATTTTTAATCATAATATCACATTCCATTATTATTGGGAAAATATGCTAATGTTCAAAGCTTATGACATGTGAAGATTTATTTGATTAGGTAATATAAAAGAAAAAAATTCTTTGGAGTGGTATCTTGATCATACATTGTAACATTTGATGTAATAATTTACTTAGATAACTTTTGAACACTATATGTGGAGGTATGCACATATAACACACTAGATGATGTTTTCGTGTGAGAAGTTGCATAAACTTTTGGGCATGATCTTTAAGAAATCAACTATTGGTTCTAACAACATTATATTTGGCTAGAGTATGTTTCAATTTGTTGGCGTCAGACAATAATATGGAATGACCTCTTGTCATCTAACTTGCTTTGGGTTTCTTGACTTACATACTAATTGATCAATTTTGAGGGATTGATTTGATTTTTTTTTATCGATATTTTTTGAAAGTTTAAAATTATTCTTACATGAAACTTATTGTAGACATATCAATGTGGTATGATACTATTTTTTATATTAAAAAGTAGCCAAAATAGGGGCTGTAGCAGAAGGAAAAAGCAAGTTGTAAAATAGTCGAGTCATTACCATAAGATTAACCAACCCCCTTCCTTAATAGTAAAAACCCCCAAACTAAAGTGTTTTTAAAATTATTACTCCTAATAACTACAAACTTGTCTTAAATTATACATATAACTAGACCAATAATTCATAGTGGCCATTTAAAAAGTCTAGTAAATGTTAATAGAAAAAGCCCCATGAGTAGCGTCAAAACTATCTATCATTAAAATAATAGTAATAAAACAAACAAAAAGAGTAGTTAATCCTCCTTACTTTCATTCTTTGGGTTCTCTAGAAACCATATAGTCATCTCCACATTGTCCAAACTTGTTCACATTAGTTTTTTGTCTTCTAAAATTTTGGTTGTGTGGATGGTCGTTGTCATCATCTTTTCTTTAAGTATGATATTTTTAATTGTTATAGGCAACATTTTTCAATAAGAACAAGCTCAAAATGGAGGTGGATTGTACATTACTTATTTTTTATTTTTTATTTCCTCACACACTGAAGGATCTGGAGCATTTTTTTGTCTGATTGTTAGCCTTGGTCAACTTTGTGACCTTTGATCACATGAAACTCTTGTAGTAGTAGCTATTTATATTACATCTATGAATTCATTCCATTAATTCAACCCCATTTCGGTGACATGGATACTAAATTTGTAGGTATTCTTCCTTCCTCTATTTAGTATCACTTCAAATATATTTCTCAAAATAAACTATAGAGTTTAGTTGCCTTAGTTTAAATGAAAAGTTATGGTACATGAGAAATAAAATGCTGAGAGATTTGCGTTGGCTTTTAATTTATCTTGTGCTCATGTGAAGGTAGCTACATGTAATTTAATTGGAATAGAATGGATTCTTACTCATTCCACTTCCTTGCCAACAAAATTTGTGTCCAGATTTCATACCATACTAATGCTTTTGATCTTTGATGTTGATTTTTTGTTGAGCTCTATTTATTTACTTTTAAATTCAGATGTTTATGATGAAGATGTGTTAATATTTCTATTTAAGTCAAATAGGTGAGAGCTCATGTCCATACCTATAATTAGGGATTATAGATTTTCATATCTTCAATTATAAAAAAAGATTCTATATAACATTTCAGCTTATGTTTCTTATTTATGTCCTCTCTTAAGCATCAAGTTAAATATATATTCATCCACTTAAGAAGAATCAAGTTTGCTTTCTTTTTAATTTTCTAGGAGGACTTTATTTTCCTATTCTATGACCTCAATTGTAGTGGTATGTTTTGAACAAGATAGTTTCAAAGGTTTGTATCATTATTGTACTTGCCACTAAGCAACTACTATTATAATCAAATTTATTTGATTCTTTATTATTTGATTTTTTTTTTAACCAATCATAAACAACTAAATCTATTATATGTAAGTTATTTATAGTTATACTAATGTTTACATTTTCAGTTTTTAATATAATTTTCTTTCCTCTTATTGGATAAGACCTTTGGTTTCATACACTTTTTATAGAGTATTGGTGATAATTTTTTTACCTTCCTTCTAAAGTAGATAATGGTTCGTAAACATGGTTGCCCCACTCTTCTAATAGTTATACTAACTTTGAGTCGTCATGCTCACCTATTTAAACTTCTCATTTCATCTTTCATTTATAATGATCTTATATATTTTTAAGTTCATGAAAGATAGAATTGAAGTTTTAGTTCCTGTAATTAGTTGCTTAGATAATTAGGTGTTTGGAATTATTAGGCATGCTTAGTGAATTTAATGAAAGAGATAAAAAAATAAAATGATTGTTTTTGTTGATTCAAATTTTCTAGATACATTCAGATACATATAGGCTTGATACTAAATATTACACATTGATATGTGAACAACTTCATGTAGCCTCATTATCCCTTACAAAAACTACCTATGAGAATAACTTCCCAACAACTAAATATCTTATTTATTTATTTAAACTAAACTTAGAAAATAACCTAATTTATTGTAATAAATCCAACATTCCCCCTTATTAAATTATTCCAATAGGACTTAAAGTTGTAAATTTAATTGGAAACTTTATGAAGCCGCTTTCACAAATTTTCTTCATTGGATCCTTTGATGAAATGCTTAACCAATCTTTACTTATTGAAGTACATTTTCTCTCTACAAATTTAGATTGAAAACCCTAAAGTTTTCCTCTTAAGTAGATTTCATATCTCAACTTCAAACTATAAATCTTGAAGTTGTCCTCATAATAAGATTTTTTCCACCACCCTTGCAGAATGAGACATAGTTCCTCCAAAATTTCACATCTTCTTGGAGTTTTTCTAATGCCTCCTTCAGTGTTGCATAGGAGACACCTTTCCTCTGAAAGTTCACATCTCCTCTAAGTGTTTCTAACGCCTTCTAAAGTGTCATACAAACAATTATCACTAATATGTCTGCATGTCAACGCCTTTCCTCCAAAAGTTGACATCTCCTCCAAGTGTGTCTAGCATCATTCTTCAAATCCTACGTCCCCCCCCCATAGAAGGACAATCACACAACCAAGTCCCCTCTTTTCTTTAGGGACACAAATCTATCAAGCCCCCTTTTCTCTTTAGGGATGAATATTCCAAGCTTTAGCTTTATAGGGCCACAAATAGTTGCTTCCCATGCGATAATCATCTCTAAATGAGAAGCTAGCTTGAGATGATAAAAGTCCTCCAACCTTCATTGCCTCCAGCCTCCTATCTTCAATAAAAAAATTGTACAAGGTCTCATCTACAAAATTTGGGATCTGGTCATCCAAAATCCATTAAAATAACTTGTCTCTCCATTGATCAACCTACCTTGATAACAAACAAAATAGCTAAACAATAAAATGACTATTTTTATTCATTCAAATTTGCTAGATATATTCAGATACATACAAACTTGTAGCTAAATATTTTACATTGATCTATGAAAAACTTTATATAGCCTCATGTTCCCTTACAAAAACTACTTACGAGAATAATATCCCAACAACTAAATATCAAATTAATTTATTTACTTAAACTAAAATTAGAAACTAACCTAATTTAATGTAATAAATCCAACATTTTGTAATTTCTTACTACAAAAGTGCAGAGGATACTCATCCAAATTGAGCTTGTGCCCTAAGCTAACCATTGTAACCAAATCAAAATAAGCCATGTTTAGATACTCACCTTTGTGTTGGGCAAAGAAATTCTACTTCATTTTATTTTTAATGCACTCACCACTTATATGATCTAATTTTCACTAGATTTATTGGGCATTTGTTCTGTTTCATTGGAGATTTGATTTATTTTTTATTGTGAAAACTTCAGAAACAATGATACTTATATTGGAACATTCAAATTTTGAAGATAGAGAAGTTTAATATTATTTTTATTTCTAGAAATTTCAATTTAAACTATTCTTCGCAAAATTATTTTATTAATTTAGAAATATGCGCTATAATTCATTTGTCCCTCTATTTTATTTATATAATTTAACATTTGTTATATGATGTTTCACAAAACCATACAACACTTTCCAACTATCTTTTAGTAGTTGCCATGTCTCCCCACCTCCAATGTCTATTAAAAGAAGAGGACAATGTGTATTGTTGCTACCTTAAGCATAGTGATCGCCTTCTTTACATTATTTAAAGGGGAATTTTGTAAAGCTATCTCAACCAACTATATATTTTCTTCAACATTCATAATTGAAGAAAAATTTAACAAGTGCCACATAGTGGCTTAGTACTCGCCTATAGTAAAAGATAAAGTAGAAATAATAATGTTATTTTTTAATTATTATATTTTTATTAAAAGTATCAATTATTTAGTAATTAATTAAAATATTACATTAACTTTAATTTAATTAATTTATGACATCTTATTAATGAAATTATATTTAATATATAACTATATATTTACTCTATATAATGAAAATAAGAAATTAAAGATATAAATATAAGTATTATAGATTTTTAATTTAGTTTAAATAATATTTAAGTATTTTATTTCTATAATTGTATATAATACAAAATTATTCAAAATTATATAATTATGAATATGTTTTAAATGTAACTTGTGAAAATATTATAAGAAACTATTATCGATTGATTTTATTGTAACTTAAAATATAATTAAATTATTATTAAGTACATGAAACATTATTATAATAAAATCAATTTTTTTAAAAATAAATTCAATTTAAACTATAATATATCCCAAGATTTTTTTTTTACTTAAATATTTATTAATACATAATTAATATATAATAAAATAAACTCTTTAAAATAAAAATATGTTATATTATAATAGATATTTATATTATTATTATTATTATTATTATAAATTGAGAAAATATCTTATAGACTAATAAAAAAGTATAAAATTTAATGAAACTATTTATTAGTTTCCAACTTTCAAAGAAATTTTTTTAAAAATAATTATTCTTATATGAAAATCATGCAATATGAACAAAGCCTTAAAACTCTTTGCAATAAGACCTCAAACAATCTAACCAATCAAATAACAAATAAGTAATATGTTAATAATATAAACTTGAAAATAATCAATTTCCTGATATAAAATGTAAAGTGTATAAGAAATAAGGGAAATTGAAGCTTTTAATTGGTTGATAGATTTAAATTTTAATCATGAGTTATGTAGTGTTATTCAAAAAGTGATACAATAGTACTTAGCCTACCACCAATTACTAATAAGAATAAAATAAATGTGGATGTGCTTTGCATCATATTTGTCATATTCACTTTTCATCACTCAAATTTACTTTCTCTTTGGCCCCTTCATTTGGATTGATACTAACCAAACTTTTTTTTTAATTAATTGTGATTCACTAATGAATGGATGTTAAGAATTATCTTCTTTTATTACTTCCCTATAAGTTGAAATATTCTTTTACAAATTCCTCAATGAAATTTTTAGAAACTTTTAAATGCTTTTTTAATAATACAATGATAAAAGGTTTGAAAAAGTTGTAACTACAGTTAATTAAATAGAAAATATTATTATCTTTATATTAGAAGTAGTAAATATTATTATAAATATTTTACATATATTATAATATTTTTAATAATATAATTAAATTTTTTTTTTTTTTAAATCAAAAAGTGACATAGCACTTATATAATATATTTATTAATAAACTAGTTCAAGGGCTCATCAAAGAAAGAACAAGCAAGAATACTCTTAATCATTGCCAAAGTACAAAAGTGTTAAAAGCTGATATGTCATACCAGGCATACCTACAACAAAATACAATTTCTCTGCACTAAGCAAGAGTTCTCAAAATATGGTATATATCAATACTCAACAATGACCAGTGTCCAATTATGCCAATGAACCTCTCCTTCTGAAAGATATAACTAAAAACAAGAGATTATTGAACCTCCTATCTAATTGGAGCATTTGTGAACCAAAAAATACTATCCAAATCAAATTATGGGAGATGAACCATGAAGGCCAACTCTGTACTTTCCATTTTCAGCAAAAAGATGAATTCTCATGCACAAAGAATGTGCAAACTAATAGCCATGAGATGATCAATTATAGTACTAGTTTCTATTAAGCTTCATTCATCTTCTTTGTGTCCCAAATATGGCACTCTGTTAAGCATGGGAATTTCAGAAAAATAACCTCTAAATGGAAAGATTCAAATATGGAGCCTTCACAACCAAGATTAGCTAGACAATCAACTAGTTTATTGCCCTCCCTCAAAGTATGAGAGAAACAAGTAGCTTGAAAAGAATCAATTAAATCCCAACATTGTTGAAGGATATAGGCTAGTTTCTAGGTATGAGAAGACCATGAGAGACGAGAGTTTATAATTATCTGAGAATCACCTTCAATATGGATGGTGGAAACATTACATCTCTTTGCCAAAATTAGACCTGCCAATAGGGCTTGAGCTTCTGCAAGGTTGCTAGTACCAACTGGTAAAACATCTGCTTTGATTGCAACTACTTCACCTTGCCAATTTCTAATACAAGCACCCAATCCTGACTTACCAAGGTTCCCACGAGAGCAACCATCAAAATTTAACTTTAGAAAATTTCTAGAGGGGGGAGACCATTTTACATGAAGTCGATCAGATTGATGATTAGAATTCTAGTTTGCAAAGAAACCTGGAGGTAACTTAATTTGTTTCCACTATTTTAGAAGATGATAATCCCAAGCAGATACTAAAATATTATTCATACAATTGAATTTATTTGCATTTACTCTTTCTCAAATTGCATTCTCAATCCCTTCTAGAATAGATTCTAGGTTTGATTTTTCATTACGAAATATGATCTTGTTATGTTCCCATGAGATGGCCCACACCACAATAGCTGGGATGCACTTCCAAATACTAGCAAATAGAGATCTTGAGAATAGAATTGGCCAAGATTGAAATAGGTCCCAAAGACTATTTGGTAGAGGCAAAGACATTTGAAGCTTGTTCAACACAAAAACCCAACACTGATAAGAAAAGGGACACTGGAGAAGGAGGTGATCTATAGATTCTAGCTCCTTGCTACATAATTTGCAAATAAAAGATTCAACAGTACCTAGCCTGGACAACCGTTCACTGGTGAGTATTCTTTTTCTAAGGGCTAGCCAAGCAAAACATCCAGCCTTGGGCAACACAATGGAGTTCCAACAAAAGGAAAAGGCTCTACACTTCTTTCTTGAATTATATGTTTGTCGTAGACCATAATAACCTTCCTTGATTAAATAATCAACACCTTTGGTTGGGGCCCATATAACTACATCTTCCGTATTAGAAAGAAAAACAATTCTTTTAGCAAGACAGTCCCTCAAGGAAAGGAGACTTGGCTGGCTAAGAAGATGTGTTGGAGGCTCTTTCCAAAGAACCCTTCTTGAATGAATTCCAATAGCCAAAACATAGTCCCAAAAAGAGGAGCCCCACTCAGCTTTTAGGACTTGGCATGCTTCAACCAATTTTTCTAGTGTACATAGAGGGGGAAATCCATTCCACGAGTCTTCCCAAAACTTTAATTTCTCTCCACTATGAATTTCCCAAGAAACATAATTACAAACAATATCCTTTGAAGACATCATAATATTCCATATGGCAGAACCTAAAGGAGGATTAGACACAATAAAAATTCTGGTAGGACATGGAGAATCTAAATATTTTTCTTGCATGATTGAACACCATTTTGCATGAGGTTTTGTATACATTTTCCACACAACCTTGCCCCCAAAAGCCTTATTTCTAGTAGCAATATCATCCAACCCCACACCCCTAGATGCCTTATCATGAGACATTTCAAGAAAAGAAACAAGAGGAAGCTTCTTTTTATTTGACAAATTTCCTTTCCATATAAAGTCTCTGATTATCTTTTGAATATGCAAGATTATAGAAGTGGGAGCATTAAGAATTGACAAGTAATAGTTTGGGATGGTTGTTAGGATAGCTTTAACTAGCAAAATACGGCCTAAAAAATATAACCATCTAACTTTCCAAGTAGAGATCCTAGCCCTAATTCTATCAATGATAGTAAGCAAAAAAGTTGTCTTGTTTGTTCCCATAAAAAAAGGAATTCCAAGGTAAATAGATGGGAGATGATCCACTGAGAAACCCAAAGTTGAAGAAATCCTTTGAGCTACTGCATCATTAGTGTTGAAAATGAAAATTTTGGATTTGTTGGCATTGATTCTTTGACCAGAAACTTCTTAAAATAGGTCCAAGACATATTTAATATGGTTAGCTTCCTTTATATTTGAGATACCAAAAACAAGAGTATCATCAGCAAATAGGGAATGGGTAACTATGATAGATGTACGAGGAATCAAAATTTTTTGCCATAAGCCCAATTGTGAAGATCTATTAATGAATCTGCTGAAAGCATCATCCATAAGGATAAATAAAGCTAGAGAAAATGGATTACCCTAACAAATCCCTTGAGAAGAGGGGAAAAAACCAATTGACTCCATTAATAATGACTGAAAACCAAGCACCAGAAATACAATTTTTGATCCATCTGCACCACTTATCTGAAAAACCAAATTTGGAAATAACTTTAAAGAGGAATGACCATCTTACCCTATCATAAGCCTTCATCATGACAAGCTTGATCACAAAACTGGACAATTGATGAGAATTGATAGAATGAAGAGTCTCATGTGCAACAACAACGCCTTCCCATGTTTCTCTTCTTGGTATGAAACCACCTTGATATAAAGAAATGATATGAGGAATAAATTTTTGCAACCTCATGTATATAGCTTTAGTAATCAATTTATAAATCATGTTGCATAAAGAGATAGGCCTAAAGTAAGCAAAAGAGGTTAGCTGCTTAACTTTTGGAATAATAGCAATGTTAGTTGAATTAAAGCTCTTGATCATCTTGGCATTCCTTCTTGACTCTTCAACCATTGCTAATAAATCAGAACCAATAAAATCCTATCATTTCTAATAAAAAAGAGCTATAAATCCATCATGGCCTAGGGCTTTTTCAGATGGGAATGAAGATACCACCTTTTCAATTTCTTCCAATGTGAAAGGGGCAAGCAACATCCTATTATGATCTGCTATAATAAGAGGGGGAATACAACTAATAAAATCATTAATCAAATTGTCATCAATAGGATCCAAATGAGGGGGAGCCAAGAGATTTGAAAAAAAGTGAACACCTTCCTCCTTAATACCATTGTCATCTTCTATAAGATGACCAAATTTTGAGTGCTTAATTGGAAAAATAGTGTTAACTGCCCTTTTAACTCTAACAGTTTCATGAAAAAAAATTGTGTTCTTATCGCTATCTCTTAACCATAGTTCATGAGACTTTTGTCTCCAATAAATCTCCTCCCTGTTGCAAAGCTCTTCCCATTCTTCTTTCAATGATTTTAGCTCATGATATAAATCTGGACTAAGACCTTTTTGAATGATGATTGAATTTGCCTTCTCAAGTTTTTCTAAGACATCTTGTTTTTTCTTGAACACATTTTTAAAAACCTTCACATTCCACTCCTTGATCATCCCTTTAATGTAATGAAGCTTTTTAGATAACTGAAGCATCTTAGAATCCCTAAAGGTTGGTGCATTTATCCACCAATGTTTTAAAAGCATAATAAAATCAAGATGCCTAAACCACATGTATTCAAACTTAAAAGAACTAGCCCAATCAAGACGTTGCTATATGTTGTTCTTTGATATCAATAATTGGACTGGAAAATAATCTGATAAAGCAAAAGGTAAGATTTTAGATTTAAAATTAAAACTCAATAGCTTCCATGATTGTGAAAATAAGAACCTATCCAGTCTCTCAACAATTTCTAAAAAACCAATATGTCGATTAATCCATGTGTATAACCCATTATCAGGAAAAATGTCACTTAAGTTATTATCTTCTACAAATGAAAAAAAATCTTGGATAGTTCTAATGGAAAAACAAATTCCCCCTTTCTTTTCAAACATTGATAGTAATGCATTGAAATCCCCACCTAGTATAAAATTCATTTCTCTTTCTTTCTGGATAAGATTCGTCAGAACAACCCAAAGGTTCCTCTTATCATTTGTTGTTGTGGGACCATATATGTTGAAGATAAGGAATTTCAAATCAAAGTGTTCAACTTTCAGCAACTGCCAATTGGAATCTTGCCCAATAAGAATACCATGAATACTTTTAGCATTCTATAAAATTGCTAAACCCCGAGAGGCCCCATGCCCCTCTGCATGAACTGAAAGCCAATTAGTCCATTTAGCCAATGTATTATCAAAAACTTGTTCTGATAATTTAGTTTCTTGAAGAAGAATAATATATTTATTTGTAGAATCTAGCAACTGCTTGATCCTACCTCTTTTGTCAAAGGCATCAATACCTTTGACATTCCACGTAATTATTTTCATTGCTAACAAGGATATCCTCTTGTTCTCCTTGTCAATCTTTTGACTGATGAAAACTTATCATCAAGAGTGGATTGAATACCAGCATCCACTTCCAATAATGTCTTTGCAGATTTTGGCTTTCTACCTCTCTTTTTTGGAGTCTTCATTACTGCGGTGACAACAGTAGGGGATTGATCTAATGACAAATGAATTGAGAAGTCAAAATACCCTCTATCTATGTTATTGCCATTTTGTTGAGTACTTTTTGATTCTTGAGTAGTCAGATTCATAACATCTGCATCATTTAATTCATTCAAAATGTGACCTTCTTCAAATAGATTAGTCATCCTCATTTGAGATTCTACAAGCTCATTGATCTGATAATAATCTAAAGGAAGCTCCAATTTATTTATATCATTCAAGTGATAGGCTACTTCAAGATTAGTAGCTGCTAACAATTTAGGTTGGATGAGAGCATTCATCTGATAATTGTCAAATGATTTTGGATATAAGGAATTAGTTATTCCTTCTTGTACTTCATTGAGACCTAGGGGATTTTCCACATTCACTAGTTGAGTCCCATTTGGACAACTAGATTGATTAATAGACATTATTTCATCTGGGTGAATAATTTCCATTATAGAAACTCCTTCCTCAATTGCAATTTCATGAATCAAATCAGATGCAAAAGTTGTTGAGAGATCTATAGCTATTTTAAAAAGTTGATCTTGGGGGATCTTCTTACCTTTTAGATCATTGATAATGCATGAGAAATTCATAGGCTTGTTATGATAGGTGAGATCATGCACTATCATGTCCAGCAGCAGATCAAGGATTTCATCAGGTTCTGAATCATCTGACCCCATCAATAGTAATGCATACTTAGAGATCGTGCTTATATTTATATCATTCCTCCAATAAAGCCAGAAGAAGTAGAATAATGCTAGGACTTGAATTAAGAAATTAAAATCATTAGTGGGAACAAAATCTTGCTAGAAAGGAACCAAAACCTGACTAAGAAGAACTTGATTAGAAGCCATTGGATTCTGTGAATGTGCTTGGAAGAGTTTTGCATTGGCTCGTGCACATTTTAAGGGATCTGTGGAGTGATCATAGCATATGTCTACATTTAGAATTTGATCTTACAAACAGTCTAATGTAAAGTGACGCAAAATATTCAAAAATGTGTCAATAATCTCTGGACTTTGAACCACAATGAGCTAACTCAAGGCACCCCACTTGGATTTGATCGTAACACCCAATGGTTTGGGCTTAGACATGTTAAGTAACAAAAAAACTCGAACATCTCTCTGAAGATTTTCATAGGGAATCAAATCATGCTTGATAGAAATTGCAATCTGATTAGCTATAATTTCAATAATGTTGGGATCCGTGTACTCCAATGGTAAAGTAGGTAGGCAAATCCAAAACGACATGAATTGGGGTAGAGTATCATTAGGTTTGAAATTTTGTTTCCATGAAATGGTGAATAAACCTTGCCCTTTACAAAACCAACACTTATATTTATGCACAAAATCCCTAGATGCCTTTGAATCAAATAAAACTATAAACTAATTGCACTGTGAATCAATGGAAAAAACTTCCTTGACTTCCTACTAAATAGATCTAGCCCAGTCCAAAATAATGGATAATGATAATAAGTTAGGGTCAAACATACCTATTAATACAATGTCTTTAAGGAGATTAATATGTTCCTCAAGGTAATGATCAAGAAAGATTATCGATGGATATGAAAGTTTCATGGAGGAAGCCTTGATATGATCTAATCTAGATTCCTTCTTTCTCCATTCAAATCTGTGATCCTTGCCTAAAATACTATTTGGATAATATTGATCATGCTCATTACTATGTCGGTTTCTCTTAAAGGAAGTAGAATTACCTACAACCTTAGATCTATGCCATGGCATCCTAGAAGAATCCAACCCTTGTTGCTTTGTTGGAATGTGTACTTGCCTTTTCCTTCCAATGGGGATATTATTTGGAAAAGTTAGAAACTTAGGTCTTGCAATAGATCTGTTATTAGGAGATGAAATGAATGATTGAAGTCATTCTACATGAATTGATTTAGATTAATGACGATCAGTTGACTCCGAAGGCAATGATTTGGATGAAGAACCTGAAGCTTGGGAATCTTTTCAAATGTCGAAGATCTCTGTTCTTTTAAATCAATTAAAATCTTCATTTGATAGAGGCTACTAGTGGAACCTATCCCCTCAATGATTCATCCAAGCCCATGTAAATCTACCTCCTCTATTGCCTTTGCTAAACCCATGCCCTCTTTTGCTATAAAATCTCACTCCTCGCATCTTGCTCCACTAAGAATCACTCACAATTAATTTTTAGGGTTTTGAGATAGCTCGAGGAAGAGATTTAGAAGAGAAATGCCAAGTAGGCCAAAGGTTCATCAAGTGAAATATGCAATCTGAAAGCTATGAATGCTACACTGAGAGCTTGTGGAAGTTGTTCACCTGTCGGCTATCTGTAGAGAACATGTTACCCTAAATTTAAACTGATCGAATTCCTCCTCTATGACTATTAGGGTTATTCAGCATAGTAACATCCACGTTGGCTTTATTTACTCATAATAGTAGACTGTTATGCATGCTCAGACCTGCTCATAGTTGATGTGAATAATGTCAGCAACAAGATCAGTGATATTATCAAAGGCATCGTATCAGCTAACACCAATAATAGACGGGCTTAGGGAACGTAGGCCCTAGCCTCGCAAGATCATCCAACACTACTAAAAATAATGAAAGATTAATAATTAATTTTTTACTTTAGTATTTTTTGAAATAAAAAATCCTCATGTATGACCACCTTAACTAATTCAAAACTTAGCAATATTTCATTTTTCATTTTTTCTTTCTTATAGTAGAAGAAATATAAAATGTGATGCAGCTTTTAGATTTAAAAAATGTTGTACCATCTAAAACTTATAGTTGTTTTTCAAGTAGTTTTTTAGTCAACACTTTATATGTAAATCCATAAAAAAAAAGTAATAATTACTTACTAAACTCATAATTTGACAAACCTTAAATTTATGGAAAGATAAGAATATTCTTAAGAAACCCTTTTCATTTCATCAAATTTTGGTGAAAAAATAATCATTAGCTACATGTTTGAATAAAAAATCACATAAAAATAGGTCAAAAATACATTTTTAGGATGTTTTTAAAGTTGAGCATATAGGGTTGGTAGCAAAAGATGTAGTAGACCTTATAAAGATATTAATTTTTTTCATTTAGTAGCAAGGTGGGTGGGAAAAAAGTTGGAATATATTTTGAAATGGTTTGAGATATTTCAGAACTAAATATTTTTTAGATCACCACTTTTTTGCACACCATGATCCTACACATACCCAATACTTGAACACTACACCTAAATCTCATACTTCCCTTAACCATGTCCCTTGTTTTAGTGTAACATTTAACCACTTATTAACCCTAACCAAAACGCTAAGTGTCATCCAAATAAAAATTGTAAACATTGCATCCTAAAGTTATATGTGATTGTACTAAGGGCTTAGTAAATTATATACCTAACTTTAACCCTATATCTACTACTAGATAGAAATAATATTATATTTTTAATACTGGGGTTTACACACACAAAGAGAGAGAGAGAGAGAGAGAGAGAGAGAGAGAGAGAGAGAGAGAGAGAGAGAGAGAGAGAGAGAGAGAGAGAGAGAGAGAGAGAGAGATATTAAAGACAATCTCTAAGGAGAGTAGGAAGGGATGGGACGAGTGAGTACACATTACAAAATATATATGACTATCACAATAGCACTAATCATGGGCATTTTAATATGACTAACTCACATAAAAATAAAAATAAACCTAATAGTTACCATAACACTAATTTAAAGTGTAATAAGTATAGCACTAACATCAATTGTAATAGCAATAATAACCCTGAAAATAGCCTTAATTGCAATAATAATATAAACCCTATGTCTAACTCTAACCTAACCCTAATTCTATCT
>CM053788.1:421824766-421829766 GCA_028749045.1 Cupressus sempervirens | reverse complement strand
TTTTTATTTGGAAGGAAGAGTCCTAGGAGGGGGGGGGGGGGGCAAGACCTTTTAGATATGAAATTATATGGAAATTCCATCCTAATTTCAGCACTATGGTGGTAGAGTGGTGGGGGATTTGTGTGGAAGTGACTATTATGTATAGACTTTTTGCTAAGCTAGAGAATGTTAGAAGGAATGTGCGGCGCTAAAAGAAGAGACATTTTGGTGATATCTTTAAGACTAAGGTAGAGGTGGATGAAAAGTTAGAAGAGCTTTAGAAAGAAATAGGGGAGGGCCTTGCCATAGAAAATATGATTCAGGAGGAGGACGAATGTTGAAAGGCCTGGAAAGATATGATGATTAGAGAGGAGACCTTTTGTAAGTAGAGATTCATGGTTTTATGGCTCAAGGTGGGAGAGAATAATACTACATTTTTTCATAGATCAGCCACAATTCATAAAAGGAGGAATACCATTAATAATGTAAAAGATGAAAATAACATGAAGCTTACAAAAACTGAAGAAGTAGGAAACTAGGCGACTGTTTATTTCAAGATATCTTATTTGGAAGAGTAGAGAAATATTAGGGAAAAGGATAGGAAATGGATGATTGGTTCCATGTGTATGGTGATCTTGGCTGAAGAAAATGAGGAACTTTCACAAGTGGTCAATGAGGAGGAAGTTTGCAGAGCTGTCTTCTTTATGAAAGCTTATAAGTTCCTGGGACATGACAATTTTCCCCCAACATTCTTCTAGCACTTTTGGGATGTTATTAAACTGGATCTCCCTCGAGTGGCTCATGACTTCTTTAGAACTAGGAAACTTCTCAAATAGCTTAATAAAATTTTTATTTCCCTAATTCCAAAGGTTAAAGGCCTGAAGGTTCGGTCTGATTTTATTTTGATCAACCTCTGCAACACTACTTATAAGATTTTTTCTAAAATCTTAGTGAACAGATTAAAATTGATGCTGCATAAATTCATTGGGTAAACCCAAAATAGGTTTGTCCCAGGTCATCAAATCCTTGATGTCACCATAACAACTCATGAAAGTTTGCACTCAATTGAGAAAAGTTGCAATTTGGGTATGGTTTTGAAACTCAACATCTCTAAAGCCTATGATAGGATTAATTGGTTTTTCCTATATGAAGTTATGGGTAAAATTGGTTTTAGTCAAAAAATTATAAGGATGGTGAAATCAATGGTTGAAACTATCAACTACTTAGTGATGGTGAATGGTTTTTTATAATATTTTAACCAATCTTATCTATTTCTATAATATTTTATCACTAATTGTAAAATTAAAATATAGAAGAGTAATTAGTTTAGATTTTAAGCTAATGTTTAATAAATATAGAAATTTAAAAAATCTATCAAATATTTAGTTATTTAACATTATATAAATTTATGACAAAATTTATCTTGTACATAACATTGGTTGCAATTATCAAAGAAAGAAAATTATATTATTACTCTACTACTAATGTATACTTTGGCAAGTACTAGCCACTATGTGGCCCTTGTTCTCTATACATTTCTATGGAAAATGATTAGTAATAAGTTCATGCTATTTAGGAAGAATATCTATATTACTATCTAGAATATAGTAAAACTCACTATTTTTGTTTCTACAAGTATGTAGGAATTTTTTTATTTTTATTTTTCCAATTATTTTTGGATACTTTTATATGGTTATTCCTTTTAATATGTTGTAGAGCTAGAAATACTTCATAAGAAAGGGTAAATTATTACTAATTGTTCAGTAGCTAAATTTATTAATCTATATTATTATTGATTGTTATATGAAGAAGCTTAATAATGTGCACACATGCACACACATGCACACGTGCACACACACACACACACACGCGCGCGCGCGCGCGCGCGCACGCACACACACACACACACACACATGGACTCACACACACGCGTGCACACATGCACACACACACACACATGTGCGCGCGCGTGCGCGCATGCACAGACACACACACACACATGCATGCACACAGATGTGCATGTGCATGCACGAATGCTTTTGTGCATGCACACACACATGCACGCACACACACACACACACACACACACACACACACACACACACACACACACACATGCACACATATACACAAAGAAATGCACACACATGCACACATGTGCGCGCACGCACACACACACACACACTACAATTGATTGTTTGGCTATTTATATTCTATGATATTTAGGTAGAGCTTAAATTAAATTACATCTGATGTTATGATATTTAGGTAGAGCTTAAATTAAATTATATCCAATGGTTCAATTAACAATAATTTGTTAATTTATATTATCATTGATTATTTGATTGTTCAATTGAATAATGTCTAAATATAGTATTAATTAGTTTTTGATTAGGTGAAAATATGTTTTGAAGAGGCCTTTAAACCCTATAAAAATTAGATAAGAAAGAGGCTTGAAATGCAAAGACTAAAGATATTCAAGACTACTATCACTAGAAAGGGTGGGACAAAGTAAAATAGGACCAACTCAAAGAAAGAGGATAAACCACAAAAATTAGCCCCTTAAAGACAAGAGGCTGCAAATGGAAAGAATGAGTAGGATAATGTCTAAATATATTAAGAATTAGGTACTATAGATGTTTTGATCAATAAATCCATTGAAGTTTAAGTCTAATTTATATTACTATTGATTTTTTTGGATTTAAATCAGATTCTACCAAGGTTAAAACACTTCAAGGAGACACATTTGGGCTAGGTTTGAAACATAGGTAAATTTGATAGAGGAGATCATACCTCACGAGAGACCCCCTACACATGGTTGCTTAGTTAAAGGAAGTTTCTATTTTAGATTTATATTACCTCGTGTTATTATAATTTGCTATATAAAGGCAGTGATGTACATATCTATGTATGTTGAGATGTTTGTGTAAAAAAAATTTATTAGATTAGATCATGTATAGGTAGAGTTTGAATTTATGTTTCTATCAATTGTTGGATTTTTAAATCAATAGACTTACTCATATTTGAGATGATTTTTTTACATAGTGATCGTAACTACTTCTTTTCAAAAATAGAAATCATTTATGAGGAAGTGTGAAATTACTATTCATTGTTTGGTTAGAAAATGGGATGATACTTTGGTACAAAAATAGAATGATGTTTTGTTAGAGTATTAATCTATATCACTATTAATTGTTTAGTCAAAAGATCTAATGATGTTTAAGTAAAATGGTAATATATATGATTATTGTTTGTCTAAAAATTAAATGAAATGATTGTTATGTGAAGTGTGAATTTATATTACTATTGATCATTCCAAAATTAAGTAATTTTAAATAGAATGTTAATTTATATTATTCTAAATTATTTTACCAGTAAAAAAAAATGTTTAGATATAGTATTAACTTATATCACTATGAACGCAAGAGCCTACAACACAATGGTAAAATTGTGAGCCTATTATCGAAGAGGTCTTGGGTTCAAATCTACTCACGGACATGCTTAATAAATAATAATAATAATTGTTAATTAAAAAACATAATAATTAATCTTGGCTTCAACCTCTTACCAATCAAAAAAAGGAAAAACTTATATCACTGTGAATTGTTTGAAAATAAATCTGAGGATATTTAAGTGGAATGTTAATTTACTCTATAGATTGTTTGAATAGATTGTTAAATTATATTACTATTAATTGTTGAATTAGTAGAATTATATAAGTAAAATATTATTTGATTGTTAAAAGAAATTATCTATATGTAGATTGGTAACTACCTAAGAGGCTACTTCAGGCTCATAAGAGACCCCATGAATCCGCGCAACAATTTTTCACTATAATTTTTAATTTTTTAAAATTAAAATTTTTGAAAGAAAAAAATTAAAAATAAATAATAAGTTATGGTTCTTTAGTATTGGGTCAGTTACATAAAGGAAATAATTCTTGTAAGATTGGCACTACTGAATCTTGAAAAGGGGATGCAAGCATTGGGTATGAGAGCTAAAATGTTTTGAAGAAAGGATTGAAGAATCAAACTAACAACCATCGTAATAACTAGATTCCTTTGGTTTCTAGATTCAGGTAAAGCATCTGATTTGTAAATGTTCAATCTACAAATTTTATTTATTTATGGTTTTTTATATGCAATCTGAAAATCTTACCACATAACTGATTGATTGATTTACCATTACTTACCTTCTATTTTAGCTTCCAAGTCTACACCATAGATGGAAAGGCTATCTTGCAGATAAAATTATCTGTATGAGATATTAACTGGTGAAACCTATTAAGAGAGAGAAGGGGTTTTATTTTGGAATGGGGGAAACAAATGCAGACCACACTTTTTCTTTTGAAAAGGATTGGTGGGAAGATTGGAGGGATTTCATGACGTGCCAGCAAATTGGAGCATAGGGATTTCATTGGAGAGGAACAACCATGGGTGAAAGGAGGAAACTGCACAACCTAGGTTCCTTGTTCATATTGTGTTGAAAATATTTTCTGGGGGTAAAAGTACAAAGCTGTGTCACCTTTCAGGTTGATTTATCAAAATGACTAAATTTGAGTATTTCTATACAAAAATTGATTTTATTCAAACATTTGATCTAGATAAATTTATTCTAACTAAGTTATATATGGTTTCACACATTTTCAATTGAAAATGTCTATTAAATGCATTTTTTATGCTAGTTTCTATCCAATTACTAAAGACATTAAATTATTTTAGAAAACTAAGGTTTCAATAACTTTCACTATTTTTTATGATATTATTTTAGTAACATATAAACAACATTTTATAGAGTTCAAAGTTAAGAATGTTCTTATATAGAGTTTATAGTGTTTTAATTAGATATAGTGTATTGTAATTTAAAAATTCTACAAGCACGTATTTTAACACTAAAAAAATGTCAATTCTGAGAAAGAAAAAAATATTAAATCATTTCAAAAAAAAAAAAAACAAATATATATATATATATATATATATATATATATATATATATATATGTCATTCTAGAATGTATAATTT
>CM053788.1:421814148-421815568 GCA_028749045.1 Cupressus sempervirens | reverse complement strand
CCACCCCTAAACGAAATCAAATTATAATAAAAAATAAATTTATTATGACCTTGAAATAAATTCAATCATATTCCTAAACCTAAATTGAACAACAAATCAAATTTAATGATAAGATAACCATAACCCCTTATAAACCATATTGAACCCTAACCCATACATTCAATTAAGTTTAAGATCTTAATCTAAAACCTAAGTTTGATTCTATATCTATAAATATATAATATATATGACTAGTTATTTATAAATGTGAATTGAAGGAAGATTGTGTTGGAAAAAAATCTCAACAAATTACAATATATCTAATAATTTCAGCATAGTTAACATTTTAATTTAATTAGAGAAATATTTAAAACTGAGGAGGAATACAACATAATAGCAACATCAAATCCCAATTGAAATTACTTTGAAATTTTGATAACATAAAACAGCAGGAAAAAACTTTATAACTTCTAGGAATCTCAATTCAGTAGATGTCCTTGTGATCGCCATTAAGAGGCAACCATAGGTGATTCATTAAGGAAGAGCTTTCACCATAATATAAACAAAACTGAGTAAAAAGCTAATAAAGTGCAAGTCAAGTAGTATGTTCTAATATCACATTGATTTTAAGAAACAGGTATAAATAAAAATATACATACTTTGGTCTTCTATAAGTGGTTCACTCTCCGCAGTCAACAATTTAAAACTAGCAATCACACCTTAGTGTGCAATAGGTACACCATATTTTGGTGTAAAATTTGTTCTTAACTAATAGAAATGAGACATTTTATTTCTTCTTCTCAGTCTCCATCTCCACACATCTCTTTCTCTCTAACACTCTCCATCTCTCTATTGCTCTCCATCTCTCCATCTTCATCTTTCTTTGTCTCTCACTCTCATTCTTTCCTCATGTCTCCTTTACAAATATTTTATATATAGTATTAATTAAATTAATATCAAGACATTAGATTCTTCAATCTATATTATCTAGAGTAGGCTTTGGATTTAACTATTCAAATTTTATTTAAGTCAAATAATGTTTCAAATCATGCTCAATGAACCACCATCGAGAAATTGTATCACATCTATCTTTACTTCTTTCTTCCAATCTATCTCTCTCCCTTCTTTGTATCTCTTTACATATATACCCAATCTCTATGTATATCTATCTATCCCCCTATTTGTCTTTTTATTACTTGCCTCTTAACACCATTTTAATCTCTCATTCTTGCCCTCTCTACCTCTATCTTTTTATCTCTCCCTCTCTGTGTCCCTCTCCCTCTCCCTCTCCATTTATATGTTATTAATTTTATGTCACATATTCACTCTAATTATATCTCACTATCTATTGCCACCCTCACCTTTATACATATCTTATTAAAATTATATGTCCCATATTCATTTCTACTATATATAACGCATTATTTCTCTATCCCTCTTT